>PVLC010026667.1:0-22516 GCA_004027655.1 Graphiurus murinus
AAAAAAAAAAAAAAAAAAAAAAAAAAAAAAAAAAAAAAAAAAAAAAAAAAAAAGACAACCCTAAAAAATTCTACTAACCCAATCAAGAAATGGACCATGAATTACACAGACACTTCACAAAATAAAAATACAAATGGCCAATAAATACATGAAAAAATGTTCAACATCATCAGCAATCAGGGAGCTTAAAACTACACTGAGATTCCATCTAACTCCAATGAGAATGGTAATCATCAAGAAGTCAAACAATAAAAAATGCTGGTGAGGATGTGAGGAAATAGGAACTCTTCTACATTGTTGATGGGGTTACAAGTTAGTGCAGCTACTATGGAGATCAGTGTGGAGACTCTTCAAAAAACTGGGAATGTATCCACTATACAAGCCAGCTATACCACTCCTGGGTATCTTCCCAAAGGGTCTGAAATCAGAATACTATAGTAATACATGCATATCCATGCTTATAGCAGCATAATTCATAATAGCCAAATTATGGAACCAACCCAGGTGTTCATAAATAGATGAATGGATTACAAAATTATGGGATATACACACAATGGAATTCTACTCAGCAATAAAGAAGAACAAAATGATGTCATTTGCAGGAAAATGAAAGAACCTAAAGAATGTTATATTAAGTGAGATTAGCCAGTCATAGAAAGTGAAGGGTCATATGTTTTATCTCATATGTGGAAACTAGGGAGTAATTGGGATACAAGAGGAACTTTAGAAAATGGAGGAAAAACTCCAGTGGAGAGAGGGAGGTGGTCCAGGAGAGGGTAGTGGGGGATAGAGGCAGAATTAATGAAGAAAACACTTCCACCAACACTGTGTACATATGTGAGAATACCAGTGCCAATCTCAACATCTTGTATGGGGGAGGGGGAACAGGGACGGAGCCTGGGGGAAGCTCACCAAGTGCTGTGTGCATGTATGTCACATCATTATGATTTACTTTATGATGTGAGACTATAGTGCACCAATAAAAGTATAAGAAAAGCTCCAAGTGTTCAGTTCTGTGAATATTTCAATGGAATTGATAGGTGCATTAAACTAGTTTTGAAATAATAATCTAGAGCTTATATATATTATAATGTTATAATTATTATCATATTATAATTATAATATAATTGTATAATATATACTATATCTAAGTTTTTATAGGCTCTCCACATCTGGGATGACAGGACAAAAATGGGTTAATTATATAAACTGGAACAAATTGCTTAAATTCTTTGTGACTTGTTTTTTTATTTTGAGATACATACTAATGAAAATTACCTCAAGGGCTGTTGCATAACACATAGTCTGGTGCAAGTAGAGAAAAACACAATAAAATTTTGTCCCTTTTTTCTAAGACCACCTGAGTTACTCTGTTCTTTTTTTAAGGCAATTATGGCAGCGACTGTTGATAGCCTTTCCTATCTGCATCTTTCCTTTCTCCTTCTAAGGAGACCTTAATTTGAACTATCCCAACTAAAGATGATGTCTTCTCACCTCCCTGGCAACCATCTGGTCCCGTGGAAAAGTTCTGCCAGGAAATGTCAAAGCGCCGTGTGTCATTCTATGCTAGGGGTTCCTCACAAGGATGATGGATGTTTTTATTCCACCTCTTCTGTGTTACTTGGTATGTAGATGTCATGGCCACAGTTTCTTCCGCCTTTAACTCCAGGGATGCAGGTCTCACCCTAGGGTGGCAAAATAGAGAGTCGGAGGGAGTTTAGGTGACTTGCTAAGATTCTGTACAGGCCTCGCCTACCTGTATATATAGACTTCTTTTGCTGGAGAAATAAACTACTATCTTCTTAAGCCATTGTTATTGGGCATTTTCTATTATATGCAGACAGGTCCAGAAGATACCTTCACGTAGTCAAAAATGCATTCAACTTTAATTTTAAGAAAAAATTAGTGTATGTTTATTAATGACTTGCATGCCATGCTTCCTTTCATCCCTGTTGACTTTGACTATGGTAATACCACAATGATGGTTTACACTTAATTTGTAATACCTACATTTTCCCTTCAGTACTTATAACTAGCCTGCATTAAGTTCCATGCTTTTTTGGCATCTTCTTCAACAGATAAAGGCCATTTCCACTTGAATTTATTTTCCAAATCATTATTATCACCAATTCACAACAATTAATAAAACAATGTGACCATATTATATGGTCTTGGGAGTTCAAAGGCCTTGACCAAATCTGGCACTAATACTTATTAGTTATGTGATGTTGAGCAAGTTCCTTAACCTCTCTGAGCTTCAGTTTTATTCACAGGAAATTAAGGTAATAGCAACAATCCTGTCTTACTGACTTATTTGCATACAGTAAGAGCCCAGAAGGAGACTACATATGAAAAAAGTTTGTAAAAGATAAAGCACCATAAAATCTTGGTTGTAATGAATACTATTAAAATTTTCAAATGCCAGAGGTTCATTATATGTTCTTTACCCACCCAGATGTTGACTGGAGCTATAAGAGGGGCTACCTTTAAAGGTTTCAATATATGAAAGTCTCTAATATCTTCTGTTACTTTTTTGAGGGTAGAATAAATCTTCTATCAGAGACCTCACTGCAAAATATTAGTAAATTAAGACAATGACTATAAGCACTGTTTGCTTTGGAGTTGTTTATGTGTAGAGGATAGGTATTTAAGACCTTGAAGTCTACACAGTGCCTCTGAGGATCTTTGTACTCTTGGCTCTGCCTGTCTGCCTTCTCCTCACACCGTGCTGGTATGGATCCATGGAATCTGAGTACACTGTCCTTGGACAGCACGACCGAAAAGTCAAAGTCAGTCTCTTACATCTTGCCAATCATTTGAGACACAGCTGTGAGTGTCAGTAAAAATAGAGATAACTTGTATCTTTTCTTTCTCACTGTCTAGGTGGGCAATCATAGCAAGAATTATTCAAGCTCAATTTTCTGTTCAAAAGCTGTATTGATTACTGCATAACATTTTCTGATGTTTCTAGGATCTTAACTCCCCAAGTGAACTAGAAACGCCCATTCAATTCCTATCAGTTACACAAGAATTCCAGCTACCCAGAAGGTTCGGATGGTGAATGTGCTTTAGTGGAACTCAGCTTAAAATGATGTGCATTTCTCTTTCACATCAGGATTTCACTGACTCTCTATACTGATATACCCTTTAGGGCATCCCTACATCTTAGTTTGCTTGGAATGGTTCTAGTTTATGTCTGTGGCATCAGCATAATTATTAACAGTGCCCTTTTACTTCCTAAAGCAATAATAAATTGTATATTTACACTATTTTAGAGGTATGTATTGTACTGATAAATACCTACATTTAAAAATAAAGTGGGATGCCTTTATAGGTGATGGCAGGGACCATTCCCTCATGCACAAAGTACTCTGCAGTGGAGTCTCCATAACAATACCTCTTATAATTTGTGAATTTTTGAGACACAGGAACAAGTCTTCTTGACTAATTCACCTTCTTCTTATAAAAGAAAGGCTTAAAAATATCACCACCTATGAATACCTATGTCAGGTTGACAAACTTTTTGCAAAAGGTCAGGGAGTAACTACTTCAGTTCTTGCAGGCCATGTAGGCCCTGTCTTAGCTACTCTCAAGTCAGGGGACATGGTTGTGCTCCAACAAACTGTGCTTACAGAGACAGGAAGGCCAGATCTGGAGTTTTGGCTATGATGTGCGACCCTGACTCAGTGTTATGATATTTTCTCTTGATAACTGACTAAATGGAATCCATATTGCCCAGATTTCTTTTCAAGTATTAAAAGGAGCAAAAGGCGAACAGTTGGCTCTAGTTAGATGGTAATTAATATCCTGGGAAGACACTCCCATTTCTAACCAACAAAGCACCCTCTTGTCCTGTCATCCACACATCCTGTGCTATCCACCGATCTGCAGTCCACACTTCACTAATGAAGGACAGTCAAGATGCTTGCTCCTCAAACACAGAAATAAGCCGGGTGAGGTCACCCTCAGCGACTTCGGAGACCCTCAACAATTTAGCAAAACCCTGTTTCAAAAAAATAAAATGAAAAGAGCTGGAGGTGTAGCTCAGAGGTAGAATGCCTCTGGGTACTATTTCCCGTACAGAAACAACAAAACAAAGGTAAAAAAAAAAAATACAGTAACAAATGTTGTGTCCTTTAGGTGCTGAGGAGTTGACCTGCAGATAGCACTTATTATGTAGGTGTTTAAAAAATTGCTTCAGGTATTACAAAGACGTTTCTGGAAAACTTAATTTCATTCTGTATCTTTGTGTTTTCATAGAATGGGGGAAAGGATAGAAATCTACCTTTGGAAAATACATCTGAAATACACAGATCAACAGGTTTGTACCTGTGAAAGAAGAACTGGAGAGGGAAGAATTAAATCCAAAAAGAAGGAAAGATATGGAGGAAAGCCTTGAATAAAATGAAATCAGTGCTGAAACAATACTCGGAATACATGTTTTCTCGTTATGTTGAGAACTGTGATAATATGGTGTGGGGCACAGTGCATGAGGGGGGGAGGGAGAGAAAGAAAGAAAGAGAGAGCGAGAGACAGAGACAGAGAGACAGACAGAGAGAGAGAGAAAGAGAGAGAGAGAGAGAGAGAGAGAGAGAGAGAGATCTAATTAGAATTAGAAAGCAACAACATGTCAAGACTTTGGACATATTAAGCGAAGAAATGCATTCAGTGAATGTAAATCAGCACAGTGTGACATGCTCTAAAAGGTGATAAGTTGATGAACTCTTTTCTTTGCTGCCAGACCTGGAATGTGAAGCCCCAGTTGGAAGGAGTGGTCTGCCTCTCCTGCCTCTCCTGGAGAGGTAGACACTAGTTTCAGCCTGGGGAAAGAGGAGACATAAAAGCAGATCTAGATTTGCCTTGCAATGACAGCTGCATATTAATCTAAAGAATTTCTAAAAAATCAAAAAGACATTTTTCAGCAAAATACACCCCTAGAGCCTCAATCATAAAGCAGGGGAATAAACTTGAAACAGGACTGATTTCATCTTAAAGGGAATAGTTCTTTGAAATGCTACCAACTGTAGTTGTCTTATTTGGTTTTCAATCCTATGACAAAATTATGCCATATTGTGTCAAATAAGAAGATAATATAACAGCTTTAAACAAATTTTGTAATTATGGGATCAATCAAAAGTGCAATAAAATTTGTGTGTATTTGGGAATTTTGTGTGCTGTCGAATACTAAGTAGCTCTAAATATCAACCTTCATTTTTCACTTTAGTTTCAAGACCTTGACACTAAGGGTGAGATTTTCCTAATAGAAGTTACAGAGTAGCAAATATCCTATAAACAAACCATTTGACATTCTCTTTATAAATTGCTAGACACTGTCCTCATGGAGACCAGAGTTATTTAGACACAAGAAGAGACATCGGTGGTCCAATGCCTCTTTTATCGGACCCTAAGAACCATTCTAGTCTTCGGGCATACTTAGGTTTCTTGGACATAGTTCTAGACTCACACAAAATGGGGTTGCCTGTGCAGAGGGACTAGTTGATAACTAGTTGCAATTTGTTCCATTTTTATAAAACTAACTACTTTTCCAACTTTTTTTTTTGCAGTACTGGGATTGAACCCAGGGGCATTCTACCTCCGAGCTACACCCTTAGACCTATTTTTTATTCTTTATTTTTCGAAACAGGTTGCAGAGGGCCTCACTAAGTAGCTGAGGTTGGCCACGAACCTGTGATCCTCTTGTCTCAGCCTCCCATGTACTGAGATTACAAATGTGTGCCACCATGCCTGGCTCTTTTCCAACAGTTGATGTTCTTTGATTGGAGGGGAAAGGAAGCGAAAAAGGCCTTGTAGATATTAGAAGAGTCAGGCAGGCTTGGATTGGAAGCCCTGCTCCAAAAATTAGGAATTTGGACAAATTGTTCCCTTCTCTAGCTTTCAGTCTCCTCATCTATAACTTGGGGAAAAATTTGGTGCCTTTTTTTCTACTAGGTTGTTGTGAAAATCACGTAAAATAATGTATGCATACTTAGCTCAAAGTCTGGCACATAAGGGCTCAAAAAACAGCTGTTGATAAAGACCCTAAGCCATAATTAACAAACCGCCCAGGACTCCGAATAAAAGTGGCAGGAAGTGGGTGTGGAAGAGGTTCTCTTTCAGGTGGTTTTATTTTATCAGCCCCAGGAGCAGAATTAATAACCTCAAGTAGGATTTCAGGAGGTAGAGGATGTGAACACAGGAAATTAGGGTTGCAGGCTAAGTCCCCGGCAAAGCAACTGTTTATCTTTTATCTCTTAAGAGTCAATTCACCTTAAATCATTTCAACTCCATACCCTTTTATGCTCTTCTTTCCAGAATTTTCTTCTGTCACTGGGCTGTTATATTAAGAATATTCTTACTACAGTCTTTCAGGATGAATTAGCTGTGTGTTTGAGCTTTGGATGCAAAAGTTTGGGAAGGAGTCCTACATCAGCATAGTTTTTCTCCCTGTGCTAACATATTCCCATGGAAGAAAGTAGGTTTTAGAGATTTCTGTTTTCTTTTTCTGTTTATTAAAAAAGCTCTTTGCATGCAAAGTCCCTGGTAATGTGCTGGCCTATCCTTTATCTGTCAAGGCACAATTTGCCTTAAATCTGTTTTTTCAAATGCTCTGCAGCATAAAACAAAAACAAAACAACAAAAAACAAACAGACAAACAAAAAAAAAAACACCTGAAAGTTCTCATATGAACCCAAGGAATAAATAAGTCCCTCAAGCAGGGATTCCAGTGACACACACCTGTAATCCCAGTACATGGGAGGCTGAGACAGGAAGCTCACAGGTTCAAGGCCAGTCTCAGCAATTTAGCTAGACCCTTAGCAACTCAGTGAGACTGTGTTTCAAAATAAAAAAAAAATTAAAAAGGGCTGCGGGGTGTATCCTGGAAGTAGAATGTCCCTGGGTTCAATCCCCAGTACCAATAAATAAATAATAAATAAATAAATAAATAAATAAATAAATAAATAAGTCGCTCAGAACTGCCCAGATAACCAGAGGATATATGTAAGAGGAAGAACCCAAGTGTGCCTATCCTTCATGGGGACTGAGGGCTCAGCACTGCCACACTGGGTACTTCTCACAGCCTCACAGCATGCTCAGGAATCCCACACTCCTACTTTAATGATAAGGATGCTGAGAATCAGAACACTGACTAATAAGTGGCAGAACTAGGATTTGAACCCCGAGCTTACATCCTTCTGCCTGAATCGAGTGTCCATTAGCACCCATTCCATCTTGCAGAATGCCACGTCTGAGACTGATTCCCTCCCTTGGGCTCCATTAGAGAAGCTGTGCTCCTGCCGCCTGTAGGACGGGTGGGAACAGGAAGAAGAAGAAGGCTGTTTTGATCAGTGTTCTCACCACTGTGACCCAAACCTTGACACACAAAACCTAGAGGAAGAAGGGTTTATTTGCTCATGGATCTGAAGGGTTCAGAGGTCATATGATGTGTGTGTGTATATGGGAGGTATATATATACAAATTTATATTTGTATATATAAATTTATATATATATATATATATATATATATATATATATATATATATATATATATATATAATGCAGGCTTCCAGGCAGGGGGGTCTGGGCTGCAGGTCCTCAGGGCATCTTGGCAAGGAGGAGAGAGAGAAAGAGAGAAAGACAGGGAGAGGGAGGGAGAGGGAGAGGGAGGGAGAGGGAGAGGGAGGGAGAGAGAGAGAGAGAGAGAGAGAGAGAGAGCGAGCGAGAGAGCGAGAGAGCTTGTGTCAGCTTGTGGAGGTCTGGAAGATCTAGTAGGAAGCTGCAGCAGCCAGGCAAGCCTGGGAGAGCACCATCCCTGGCCATTCCCTGTGACCCTTCCAGGGCAGCCAAGCCCCGCCTCTGAGCATGGCCTCCTTGTCTCACACATGAGGTTACACGTGGGGATGATTTAAAATCCAAAGCATCACATCCCCAGCAGTGTCTTCCAGCCGAGCAGCATCAGCATCACCCGGGACTCCCTAGAAGAGCAACAGCTCAGGCCCCTTCTCAGACCTCCAGGAACCCTGGGCAGGAGCAGGGGATTGAACAGGCCCTCTAGAGGATTTTGGTGGATGCTAAAGTTTGAGAACCACCACCCAGTACTCTAGATCTCCTGTCTCCAAAATCACAGGTAATGAGCTGCACACCCACTATCCGCCCTGTCTTTTTCCTCAGTGGTCAGTGAAGAAAGCCACTCTGGAGGGCAGAGGTGAGAAGAATCCTAGGAGCACTGCCGAAAATGCCCCTGTAGAACCCGATGTTGGTTTTCAGCTTCTCCAATAGGTGGGCAGAACACACTCTGTCCACTAATGACAGCAGCGTGGAGGCCGTTTAACTAGTCCGCCCTGGAGGAAGTAGGATGTGTTCATCAAGTAACCACTCTGCTTGCAGTGGGCAGGGCCACGTGTGGTTTCCTGATGCATTTGCCAGGCGTGTCAGTGTCACCAGAGGGAAGGCACCTTACAGAGGTGTTCACATAAAAGGACTCCAACAGGCCGCGTGAGAGTGGTGGCACTGATTAGAGAGATAGTCACGGAGCCGAACACACACAGAGACACACTCACTCACAAACATCAACTCACACTGTGTAAACTGATCAGTGGCCTGTGTTCTAGGAAGACCAACATTAACATTCCCAGGACTCACTGAAAGTTCCAAGAAAATGACAAATCCTACACCTTCATCCAAGTCCCCCTTGCAGGGGTTAAATGTTTGCTTTGCTGAAGATCATTCAGCTCGGTGATAAAACATGTAGACACAGCTTATAGGAATGTAAAATATTGATATGCATGCTGCTTATAGGAATGCCCCATCTTATAACTGGGGTGTCTGATCCTAGCAGTCAATCCTGGCAATGAGTAATGTTATTACAAACCCTGAGAGTTGGAAAGCAACCCTGAGTCTGTCCCCTCCACCCACCTCCCCAGCAAAATGGCCCTTTCTATTCCCTCTCTTCTTTGGCACCATTTGGTACCATCTTTGGGAAGTCACACAAATCGGACCAAGCCCCCATCCTCTGGGGGCCCAGGCTATTGGAGCCACACAGAGAAAAGGGCTCTGGACCCAAGCTCTAAGACTGGTTCCAGACTGGTTTCCCCCAGAGCACCTTATTAAAAAAGAGGGAACAGACCACAAGTAAGTGGCTAACTTTCAGCCCTTTCATTTAAATTTCCAGGAATAAAAATTTAATTGACTTAGTTCAACCAAACTACTGTGGCTAAGGTTTCTCCCCCTGGCTTGGCCTGTGCAGCCGTCTCGGTGAGCACTCCACAGGGAAGCCAATCTGTTCCAAGGGCCGGGGGGGGGGGGACTCTTGAGGTGACGCAGGGCGATGAGCTGATCTTGAAGTGTCAGTTATCAACTTAAAATCAATGGCAAACATGTCTGTCCCCATCACATCACGAACATCGTCCCAACATCTCATTTATCCTAGCAAAACCAGTTTCTAGGGAGAATCTCAACCTGTTAGGGTATAATCGTGAATTAATTTGTGCTTCCAAAAAAAAAAAAAAAAAAAAAGAAATACAGCCATAGACTTTGAGGGTAAATGTTTCCACTTTTTTCCTCAGGCTTTCTGTAGAATGTCACCCCCCTACTTCAGGAAGAAGCCCTCAGGAGTGGTCCATGGTATGGCTGGCTGGCCCAAGTCTACTCAGAGCTTCTGGCCTGTGCAGCCTGTTCCTCTCCTGGGAACTTGTCGTCTGGAGAAAGACCGGGCTATGTGCACTGCATTTAGTCTCTCATTTAATCTCCTAACATCTGTGAAGAAGGTCTCGTGTTCCACATCTTAAGTGTCTACCAGCACCAGTTCCATCTTGCAAAATAACTTGTCTGAGGCTAATGTGATTTGAGGAGATGAGGTTGCCCAAGGTCACATGGTAGTTAGGATTCAAATGTGCAAATGCGGCCTTGCTCTTGACGTACACTCAGCCACTCTGAGGAATCATGGTTTTTGTTTTTCGTTTTTTTAACCTTGTATTAGTTTCCAAGGACTGTGACAATAGAATGCCACAGACTGGTGGTTTAGACAATAGAAATTATTTCCTCCCTGCCTGGAGGCTGGATGTCCAAGCTTCTCTCCTTGGCTCGCAGGGGTCCTTGTTTGCTCTGCGCACATGGGGTCTTTCCTGGTGAATAGACATCCTGGAGTCTCTCTTTGTGCCCAAATTTCCTCTTTTTATAAGGATACTGAGAAGATCGGATTAGAGCCCACCGTAATGACCTCATTTTGACTTAGTCATCTATTCGCAGGCCCTGTCTCCAAATGCAGTCACATTCTGAGGACCTAGAAGATGGAGCTTCAGCATATGAATGTAGGGACGTGCTTCAGCCCCCAACAAGCCCGTCTGGCTCCTTTCAGTTTCCTAACACTGAATCTACTTCTCTCTCTAATCCCCAGAGCATGTCCAGTGCTTTCCTGCTCAGACAGTCACCCAAAGGTAGAGCCCCTGTCCAACACTGTCTGGCCAGTGCTGAGAATCACACAACTGTTGCTTCTCTTGTTAGACTCTTCCTTTGCTCTTAGTTTTTTAAACAGCCATGTCTCTCAGTTGGCTCTTCCTGAACTTGTGTTCAACATAAACTTTAGAACTTTTTTTGGGTGACTCTGGTGTCAAGTTCAATCTCCCTCAGTCTATTTTCACTTGATTGATTGTTTTGAACCCAAAAATTCAGATACACACCCATTTTGTTTACAATCACAAAATACGTGTTTATTATCCTTCTCACTTATTTCTGATTGTGATTTTTTGACCTCTTGTCTGTGGCTTTAAAGCATCTCTATACATAATGCTGTCTCTGTGCATACTCTTTTACTGTCCTCTTGGCTGAACGTCCATTGCTAGTTTAATAAGAATGCCTTCTCTGCCTTTATCTAAATTTCTGGAGATGCTGTGTAGCTGGAAAGAGCTCTTGGTCACCCTTGGACAGCTCCTTGTTCTTGGTCATCTGTCCATTTATTTAGATGCATAAAAGAACTGGGGAGCTCACTGCCCTGCCCATCATCCAGTCACCATTAGTCATCTGCTCTTGGTCAAAGACATGGGTGGCCCTACCAGTCTCATCTTTTTTTTTTTTTTGAGGGGGGGATGGTAGGAACCAGGGCCTCATGCATGCTAAGCCGGTGCTCTACCACTGAGCTACCTACCCAGTAATCTTCTCAATCTTTGCATTCGGACATTACATAGATGGTTACCCAGTAGGACTGGAACCACGTCTTCTTGGCCACTGGAGATTTGATTTGTCTGCTGGTTTTTACTTAAGGACCTTTTAGTAGGTTTCTAGATCCTAGCGGCTCAGCAGTCACTCATCCAGATCTGCTCAAGCAGAGCTGGCCCTCGGGGAACCCAGAGAAGAACTGCGTGGGCTGGGGAAATCCCAGCTCTGATAAGCAGAGTATTCTAGAGGGATTTCCCTTCATTGGGGGTCTTTGGCGCTGCATTGTGGCCATTCTCAGATTCATATAAATAGAATAAAAAACAGCCCCTGATTTAATCTGCTGCTCCAGCCCCTGCGAGGGCACAGCTGGCGAGGGTGTGCGGCCCTATTCACAGCCAGTCCCTTCTCTCCAGCCTTGTGATAATTTTGTTGTCTTTGTTATTTCATATCCTGCGGTGACTTCCCTGAGTGCAGTGAGTGATTAATTTAGCTGGTGTCACAGGATACAACATGTTGATATAAAGGGAAAAGAGGAAGGGTGGAGGGTGGGAGCTGCAGGGCACACGGGCCCAGGACCCGAGCTCCGGCACACATACCAAGGGCCCCACTGGCCAAAGCGACCCCATGACATTGTTTCTGTGAACATGAGCATGAACCTCTGAATGGTCGAGTTCCGAAATTCAAAGCCTGACACTCTCCCAGGGTTTTCTCACTTCCCCCACTGCTTCTGAAAGCATCAATCGCTTCAGGAAATAATGAAAAACAAAATCAGAAATAAAATCAGCACTTGGAAAAGCATGGGTCTCTATCAGAAAAGGCTTCCACTACTCAGATGCCAGTTTACGACAGAGCAAGACTCAGGATTCGGTGTGAAAACAAACTCCAGGGCCTTCTGAAGTTCAAAGCCCCCAGTGGAGCCTTGATTCTCCTCAGCTCAGGCGCCTGGGAAGGGCTCAGGTGGCTATGGATTTGGGAGACATTTCCCTGTCCCCAGTCCTAGGTGGAAACTCATCTGTGCACACGCTCATGCGTACTGGAGAGGGAGTTCCTCTGAAAGATCATTCTATCTGTATGTACCCACAAAGGTGGTTTGCTGTTTTCTGAATACCAGAAAAGGTTTACTTTCATAATGATGAGCCATTGGTGTGAATCTGTGAATCACCAGGAACCTTTCTGTCCTACAATTTGCACCCTCTAACTCAAGCCCTCTCTCACTCTTTTGTAAACTTGTTTTCAAACCTTGGCGGTAAGAAGTAATTTACAAGGGACTGATTTTTGTTGTTTTCACACTAAGTCTAAATTTTGATGATTTTATATTAAGGTAATTTTTTTTAAAAACGTACTTTTATTGGTGCATTGTAATTATACATCATAGTGAGGTTCAAAGTAACGCAAACATACATGCACACAGTACTTGCTTCCCCCCATCCCCCTGGGAACACATCCCACTCCCCTACTCCTTCCTCCTCACGCATGTTAGTGAGATTGGTAGTAATAGCTTCATATATGAATGTAGACTTATTTGAACTGTTTCCTTCCTCAAGCCTTCTTTTTTCCCTCCCCATGTCATTCCCTCAAGACCCTTCAGCTCTTCTACTGGTCTCTCTCCTCATTTACCCGAAGTCCCTTTCGTTTCCTGTTTTTTCTCTAGATTCCACCTATCAGAGAACACATACAATCCTTGACTTTCTGAGACTGTCTGATCTCTCTTAGCATAACGGTCTCGAGTTCCATCCATTTTCCTTGACTTTCTGAGACTGGCTGAACTCTCTTAGCATGGTATTCTGCAGTTCCATCCATTTTCCCACAAATGACATAGTTTTTTTCTTCTTTATGGCTGAGTAAAATTTCATCGTGTTTATATACTACATTTTCTTTATCTATTCATCTGTTGACAGACACCTAAATTTTTAAAGAGCTAGCTATAGTAATGTTAACTTAAAAGTGATATTGCTTCATTATAAAAATATTTTCTGAAAAATCACCCAAAATCTCACTATGCAGAAATTACCACTGTTAACATAGTAGGAATAATTTTATTTAGTCACAAATGTACATGTGTACATGTATATTTATATACTTTATTCTAAAATGAGATAATTGTCTCTATATAATAGTTTGTAGCCTGTATTTCTCTACTTAAATGTAAATATTACTTCATGGCATGCAATTAATTTTCTTACATTATTTTTAATGTCTGTACAAGATTCATATATTTAGAGTAGGGAAAGGGATACAAAATGGCATGCACTGATTTCATTTAAAAAGCATGAGAGGAAGTAAAAATTACCTACATTCCTTCATCTCAATAAAAACCACTGTAAATATGTGTTTGAGCAAGCTTCCTGAGAGTTCGTTCTCTCTCTCTCTCTCTCTCTCTCTCTCTCTCTCTCTCTCTCCCCCCCCCTCCACATTTTATTTTCTCTGTAATGTTTAGTAATCAGCTTTTAAGCATTTGATAATGGGTCAAGGATAAATTTGTATGTCTGTGCACATTTTGCTTTATTTATTTTTAAAATTTTAAGTTATATATATATATATTATAAAGTATAGCACTGCATTCCATTTGATATAGGTATGGTTATTTCACTCAACTATTCTATTAATGAACATTTAGATTGCTTCCTTGTCTTCTTTTGTTTTGTCTTGGCTAGTCTAAACACCACTGTAATGAACATCACTGAGACTTTGTCAGGCTGAACTTGAATGATTCTCTCTTCAGAGTAATCTCCTAGAGGAAATTAGAGTGGTCACTGGAAAAAACAGTGCACGCATTTTGCGTTTTTACTACTAAATTGATGTTTGGAAAAATACCAAGTTTGTGTCTCCACCACAGAGTGTGAAGGAGAGCTGTGGAAGCTTGACAATACTGTTTTCATTCACTTGAAACTTTTTGCCCATCTTCTGCATAAAAATAAGTTTTATTATTTTTATTTACATTCCATTGATTATTGGCATGGTTGGAATCTTTGTGTGTGTCGAATACTTTACTTCTGTGAGCTGTCTCTTCATGTCCTATGTTCACTTAATATTTTTTTCCCTGATGGATTGGTGAGAATATTTAGTCAGTATATTGATATTGACTTATGATCTGTCATTTGTCTTGCAAATATTTTTTATTTGTCATTCATTTTTATGTTACTTTTAACAGAGTCAAAGATTGTTTTTGTAGGTAAGTTGCTCAATTCCTATGAGTTTTTATTATGTGGTTAGAAAGTTATTTCCTGATGCAAGATTATAAAATATTATCACCATCTTCTTGAGAACATTTATGGCTATTTTTATTGTATTTAAAATTTTAACCCACCCAGAATTTATTTGGGGGCATCCACTTTGCTTTATTCTAAATGGCCAACTAGTGTATCAATACAATTTTTTTTTGGTGTGTGTGTGTGTGTGTGTGTGTGTGTGTGTGTATGTGTGTGGTACTGGGAATTATCTAAGAGTTATACACCCAGTCCTATTTTTATTCTTTATTTTGAAACAGGGTCTCACTAAGTTGCTAAGGGCCTTACTTCTTAGCTGAGACTGGCCTTGAACCTGCAATCCTCCTGTCTCAGCCTCCCAAGTAATGGGATTACAAGCGTGCGCCACCATGCCCAGTTATCAATACTATTTATTGAATAATTCACTTTTCCTCATTAATGTGAAATGCTATATTTGTGCATGGTTTTAAGTTACTTGCTTCTATTGTAGAAATAATATATGCACATGGTAATCAAACATATGCATCAAAAAGCATATACAATGATAAGTCTTTTGCTGACAGCTACTCAGTTCCCCTCCTCAGGGGAAATCATTTTCTATAAGTGCTGTAGGCATACAAGCATGATGATATGTGTGCATGTGAGATAGACATAATATATACATGTATAGGTGTCTGTGTATGGACACATGTTCATCTTTACAAAATTAGAGCATACTAGAAATACTACTTGACACACCTAGCTTTTTTCCCCAAATGAAATGATATGTCTTGGAACACTTTATAAGATCAACAGAGCTACTTCATTCCTTTTTTTATAATGGCGTAACATTCCATTGTGTGTATGTATCATGCCTTATTGAAATGAATAGCCTATTTGCTGCCAACTTTTTTTCAGTCTTTGTCCATGACCAACTATGATAGAATTAACATCTCACCTCATATGTCTTCTTGCACATATGAATATAATATGGGACAAATTCCCCATAGTGTCAGATTTTGGACCAACACAGCACGTGCGCCTGTACGTATAGACATTGCCAAGGTGCCCTCCCCGGAAGGTGAACTCATTTGCACTCCTGTCCATGGTGAATGAGCATGTCTGAGTCCTAGCATGAGCATATTTGTGTCCCAGCCTCATGCACGCTTCTTACATCCTCAATCTGAAAATTTTAAGTGCCATATAATTGTTAAATCAATTTCTTTTATGATTAATGAGATCGAGAATCTTTTAATGCATTTATAAACCTTTAATCTTTTTCATGCAAATTTCATGTTCTTACTCCTTTGGAGTTGAGAAAACTCTATATATTGAGAAAATTAATCAGTTGTCAGGACCATGTGTTTTATTTAAATGTTTCTCCAGTTGGTTATTTGTCTTTGGACTGTATTTATTATATGTTAGTTGTGAAAAAATTTGATTTTTAAGTAGTGAAATGTATTAATCCTTAGCTTTATGGCTTCTAGGTTTGTTTCTTGCCCAGAAAGGCTCTTAGCATGTCAAAAGTATAAATGAAACTATATTTGCTTCTACTTTTCTTTTGCTTTCATTTTTTTATGTTTAAATTTTTGATTCATCTGGAACCTATCTTGCTGTTATGGGGAAAATTGAGTAATTTCAGTTTTATTATTTTCCCAGAGGTCCAGCTAGTTTTCCTAAAACCATTTATTGAAAATTCCATTTCCCCATTGATTTTAACTGATGACTTTATCATATATGAAATTTCCATATGAAGTGAGCTCTATTTCTAGACCCAGTTCTATTCCATTGGGCTAATCTTTCTAGTCCATGTTAATATTACACAGTTTTAATTATTATAGTTTTGTAAGACATTTTAATTTCTACCTGTCTTTAATACTCTTAACAAGTTCCAAAATTAACAAGTGATGCACAAAGAAAACAAAATAAACCCAGTGAGATTTTTATGGAGATTGCATCAAATTTATAGATTAATTAGGGATAATATGCATCTTTACATATCTGAGCCTACCTGCCTATTCACACTCTCTTTTGTATTCTTTTTAGCTTGAGACTGTTTTCATATCTTTCCTGCACATTTCTTATTAAGTTTAAGGTGAGATATGTAATGAGTTTTGCATCTGTCATGAATGGAATCATTTCTTCCATTAAATTTCTTTCAGGAACCTAGGTGTCCATCAACATATGATGGATTACAAAATTATAAGTTATACATACACTGAAATTCTACTCAGCAATAAAGAAGAACAAAATTATGTCATTTGTAGGAAAATGGATGGACCTGGAGAACATTATGTTAAGTGAGATTAGCCAGTCACAGAAATTGAAGGGTCATATGTTTTCTCTCATATGTGGAAGCTAGGGAATAATTGGGACATAAGAAGGACTTTAGATAAAGGAGGAGAAACCCCAGTAGAGCAAGGGAGGGGGTCTAGGAGAGATTGCTGTTGGTGGGAATGTGGAGAATTAATGAAGGAAATACTTCCACCAATGTTATGTACATATGTGAAATTAGCAATGCCAATCTCAGTCTCATGTATAAGGAAGGGCAGGAGGGAGTGGGAGCCAGAAGGAAGCTCACTAAATGCTATGCGCATGTGTGTCACTATCGCTCTGAACTACATTATGATGTAAGACTACAATGCACCAATAAAAGTATATACAAATATTCAACATGTTTAAAAAATTTCTTCCTATTTTGTCTATCTAAAGCAAATGTAAAAGAAACTTTTTTTCTTGTCTCATTCCAACACTGATGGTCTCATTTTCATAGAGAATTCAGATATATAACCACCACATGATCAAATAGAGTCCTGTGTGAGACCTGCTCCAACCCCAACCAGGTATGAAATGATGAAGGAGTAATAGGAAACACTTACCAAGTAGATTGTTAGACTGCAGGTAATGGACAATTTAATCTGCAGGTAACTGTACAATTTTAGAGGGTTTTATAATTTAAAGTAAAAGCAGAGGACAGTGTCATTCTTAGCAGAGGACAATAACCTAATATGAATCGATGCCAGTGACCAACACACTTGAATATTCTGTCACCAGTTCCTGCTCCTCTCCCCGCTTCCTGTCTGTGTCGGGCGGCTGGCTCTTAATGCATGAAAGGGGCTATTTTGAGACGTCAGTCACCTTTCTCTCCTTGTGCCTTTGCAACACAGTCCATTAACCTTCTATCATGCACAAAAGCAAAGCATTCATTCTCCAAGATAGTAGGTGGGTCATACAGGATTCATGTTATCATTAGGGCCAAGTTCAGGTTCTCTGATGTTTCCGTGTGTGAATTCTCAGCCACCTCCGATGTCCACCTTTGGTGATCTGGCCAGCTCAGTGTGAGCAGAACACTTTTCATGATAAGTTCTGGGGTGCTGATTATATTTTAGAAGTACAGACAAACACCTACAGAAATAAGTCATATGAACTAATCCTTAATGATCACATCATGGAACAAAAAGTTTACGCTCAAGCCTAATGTATGTCACAGATGATATTGATAACTGAAGTCATCAAGGTTGAATTGGCTTGAGATCAGAAACAGGTCCCAACCCCCATCATGATAGAGACTAAGGAAAAAGAGATTCCTATGATTGTGTGGCTGGGTGGAAGTGGTCAATTATAAAGATGAATCATAAGAAAAGCGCCCTGCATGATGATCATTCTTTATGAAAAAAAAAAAAAAAAAAGCCTGACCTTGAACTAGGGGTCAGATCTTCTTTCTCTGAGGATGCAGCTAACTCACTGTTCATTTACAACAGTTCTGTTGACCAACAGATAGGAGGATTGACAAAACCCAAAAAACCCCCCCAAAAACCTGGAGATAAACTTCAATGTCCCCTGATCTGATGGCAGGCCGATGGCCAACTGCCTAGTCAGCATACAAGTTGATTTCTCTCTCCCACACTTGTTCCTCCCACAGTCTCCCCACCAGGAAATCCCCTTCATGCTTGAAGCCTCTTGTTTCCTCATCGCCTGTGTCTGATCCACAGTGGATCTGGTCAGCTTCATCGCAAACCCTCTCCAGAACCCAGCCACTGCTAACGTGCATGCTGCAGCCCTCTAACCCGGGGCGTCAGCTCTGTCCTGCTCGGTAGCACTGGCTTCTTGATGGGTCTATTCTTAACAAGTGACCAGGCTGATTTCATCAAAGACTAAAGTATATCAGCCATTCCTCTGTTCAGAATCCATCAGTGGCTCCCATTACACTCAGAGTAAAAGCCTGAGTCCTCTCCGGGCCCTACAAAGCCCTGTGTTTCAGCCTCAGTAATTCTCCACTGCTGCCTCCCCCACTGCACCTCACCACATCCCGCAGTCTCCTTGCCTCACCCATGGTCCTCAGATAGCCAGGCATGACCCGCCTTAGAGTCTGCACTGACTGCTAGGGCACCCACTCCCGGGGACGCATGGCTCAGAGCCCCACTCCTTACTGTCTTTATTCACATGTGGTCGTATCGGCAAGCCCTTCCCCGGACATAGTGTTTAGAATCACATCCCCTCCCTGCACCTCGCCCCTTTCCTTCTTTGTTTTTCTTCTCAGGCTTTAGCACAAATGGATTTCACATCTTACTTGCTCATTCAGGAGTATAAAGTCCTGAAAAGCAAGGTCGTTTGTCTAATTTGTTCACTTGTCCCCAAAACAGTGTCTGGCACATAGTCAGCTCTATAAATATTTGTTGGATGTGGACTTAAATGAGTGAATGGGTATTTGAAGGCAAGGGCACAATCAAATAGCAACATGGAACTTCGGTAAGATGTTCACATTTTTACTTCTTAAATTAGACACTTGAAAGGCTGGCTCACACCTAACAAAGATGTATGATTACAATGCACTAATTTAAAAAATAAAATAAAATAAAAAGAAAGACTGACTCATAGCAGCATGTACTGATATCTTTTTCTTCCTAAAATACCATGAGCTTATCAAGTTTTAAAGTTCTAATCATCAGCTCCTACTCCTTCAAGTTGTTTTATTTCCTCTTGGAGGCTCTGAGAGACAAGAAAGGCAGATCTGTGAGGTCCTCAGCTTGCACAAGACTCCACTGTCCTCCTTGTGGTTACAAAACCATCGGAAGGACAGAAGGACAACAGTGCTCGCTGCTGCTTGTCTCAATGGGACAGGGGCTGGGGAAGCTTTCCTTGAGCCAGTTTAATCATGAATTGTGACAAAAGCAGAATCCCAAGGGTTGCCAGTTAACCTGGTCCAGCAAGGCCAAGCCTAAAGAGACAGATTTTAGCACGGCCCAAAGTGCTTAGTACCGATGCAGTGGGTTAAACCTAACCTAACAGATGAAACCAGAATGCTCCAACTTAGGCGTTTGCCTGGGAGTAAGTACACTGTAGGGACCAGAGCCTGTGATGACGCACATCACACAATCCTCAGGTCTCTGAAGTCTTCCCATCTTGGCCGCTTAAGTTTTACCCCTTGCTCTGTGGATGCACATCATCTGCTCATCAAGTACCCCAAAGTGAATTTTTATTAAGTGAAATCTAATTTGTATTTATTACAAACTGCTACCATTAATATGTGGCCAATTCAGGTTTTGTCTAATGCTGCCCTCACCTATTAGTTTAATTTTGTAGTTTTGCTTTTTTAAAAAATATGCTTTTATTGGTACATTGTAGTCTCACATCATAATGTAGTTCAGAGTAATAGGGACATCGGTGCGCACAGCACTTGGTGAGCTTTCTTCTAGCTCTCTCTACGCTCCCTCCCCTCCCCCAAACATGATATTGAGATTAGCAATGATAATTTCACACATGTACATAACTTTTGTAGAAGTGTTTTCTTCATTGATTCTCCTTCTCTCCCACTCCACCCTCCCTTAGACCCCCTCCATCGCTCCACTGAGGTTTCTCCTCCATGATCTGAATAAAGTCCCTCTGGTATCCTGATTACTCGCTAGCTTCTGCATATGAGAGAAAACATATGACCCTTCACATTTTGTGACTGGCTAATCTCACTTAACATAATCAGCAACCCACATACAAAACCAGGCTATTTTTTTTAAGTTGGGTTAATTTAATATCCAAAACTGTAAACAATAGCTACAGTATGAAACAAACTTTATTCTAAGAGTAGTCAACGTAGTCCAGGGAAAGTAGTCCCCAAATAAATGCTGTACAACTCATTTTACATGCACTGAGTGATTTGGAAATGTGAATGTGACTTGTTAAGTCCTAGAACATCTATGCATTTGAGTAAAAGTATAAATATAAAGACTTGCACTGTGCCAGGTTTGGTTTTCCCTCATCAACAAGGATTTCTACCTTAATTCCCAGATGGAAACCCAGCACCACTATAATACCAAGCAACCTTTGTGCAATGAAGTGTGTATACTTCTCCTGCATGTAAACATCTGGATGTGGACAACAACACACAATCATGGTTCACCCTACGGGAGTATCCTTCCCAAGTCATTGGTCAGCGTGTCACCTCCTTGAAACAGTGGTGTCTGAAGTCTGAGGCACTGCTTCCCAACCTGGATGGGGTTGGAGATACAGGGATGAGACGGGGCTATGAGAGTGGCATTCTGTTTCAGAACATGATGACGCTGGAGGAGATGAGGGCTTAGCTTTGTTCTGCCTTTATTTTTAACTACATTTCAAGGCAGTCTTGTTAAAAGGGAAGTATTTAAATAGAAGACCTCATCCCAGGCAAGACCAGTGAGCTCTGCTGCCTCCGGGGCACTGGCCAGGCTCTCCTTCCCAGGGCGGCCATCAGAGGCTCCCAGTCCTGGGCTCTGTGCATGCGGGCTGTACTCTGTCTCCAGACATAATTAGTGGGATATTATATTCAAGCTTAGAATCCAAAAGAGTGTCTTGTACTCAGCCAGATTGTGAAATTGATTTAATGTGGCACAAGTTATATTTTTAGGTGAAATATAATAGACTAGAAAATATCAAAGTCAGGCGTGGTGGCGGATGCTTGTAATCCCAGTACTTGGGAGGCTGAGACTGGAGGATCCGAGTTCGTGGTCAGCCTCAGCTACTTAGTGAGGCCCTCTGCAACTTAGTGAGATCTTGTTTCAAAATAAAGAATAAAAAAATAAGGACTAGGGGTGTAGCTAATGCCCCTGGGTTCAATCCCCAGTAGCACACACACAAAAAAAAGAAAGAAAATATCAAAAGATGTCATATGTAATAGGAACAAGGAATGTTTAACAAGTTCTGGGTGTGTGGGTGTGTAGTGGGTATTGATACAATATTGCTTGATTTTAGGCAAATCCAACAGGCTTAAAAGCTATTTATGAAAAACTGCATTTGTTCACCAATATCTGCATCTTCCCCTCCTTCCTGGTAGTTTTGCCAGGGCACCTGGAGCCTCTTCTGTAGTTAGGTGAACACATAGGACTCAGGTCCTCCAAGGGAAAAAGAACAGACGTGCTCTGGCCTCCTTCCGGACTTGGCCCAAGAAAACTCCTAAATGATGCCTGTGCTTTTCCATCTCTATCTGAATTGAGAGGACCCACACGAAGGTGGAGCCACAGACAGGAGAAGCCTGTGGCCCTAAACATGCCTGTGGGCCTCTGCCTGC
Source organism: Graphiurus murinus (assembly GCA_004027655.1). Taxonomy (NCBI): domain Eukaryota; kingdom Metazoa; phylum Chordata; class Mammalia; order Rodentia; family Gliridae; genus Graphiurus; species Graphiurus murinus. The sequence continues at coordinate 21,875 of PVLC010026667.1, forward strand.
TCACCGCCTCCCCCCAGCACATACATACTGAATTGTGGAGGGTGAAAAATAAACCTTCGATCCAACTGCTGACACTGGGAGTTTGTTTATTATAGCACCTCATGTTACCATGTCTATTATAGGACTGTTAAAGAGCAAACTCCAAAGGGAGGTGCAACTTTCCTGCTTCTGGTCTGATTATAGCTCCTTAAACACACAGTGCCCAGTGAACACTGAGCTCCTTGTGCCAACAGAGCATTTCTGAGCTCAGCCCTCCTCACATCCCAGCTGCGCTTCTGCATTTGATCTGGGATGGAAGCTCCCAGGTGGACCTTGACCTTCTACCTGATTATGTTCATACCCTGGCTCAACATATTTCATACCTGAGTCCCACCGAGCCCCCAGGACCTGCCCCATGCCAATCTCCCTGTGCATGGTCTGTGAGCTATTTCAGCCTTAGGATGTTTTTTTTTTTTTTTTTTTTTTTGCGGTACTGGGGATTGAACTCAGGGGCATTCTACCTCCGAGCTATACCCCCAGCCCCATGTTTTATTCTTTATTTTGAAACCGAGTCTAAGTTGCGGAGTGCCTCACTAGGTAGCTGAGGCTGGCCACGAACCCGGATCCTCCGGTCTCAGCCTCCCGAATGCTGGGATTACAAGC
>PVLC010026668.1:0-22546 GCA_004027655.1 Graphiurus murinus
CTTTGAACCTATGATCCTCCTGTCTCAGCCTCTCAAGTACTGAGATTATAGCCATGGGTCACCATGCCCAGTTTATTTTAAGTCTTATTGTAACCCTATGAGGGTAGATCCTGTTATCTGCATCTAAAGATAAAGAAATTAAGGTTTAAATAACTTGTCAGAAGGAGTTTAGTACTGAAGGAGCTCAAATCCAGGTATTTTGGCATAGTAAGTGTTAATAAATAGAAATTATTGAGCCAGGTGTGGTGGCACACACCTGTAATCCCAGTACTTGAGAGGCTGAGACAGGAGGATTGCAGATTCTAGGACAGCTTCAGCAATGTAGCAAGACTCTCAGCCACCTAATGAGTCCCCACTTCAAAACAGAAATAAAATAGGGCTGAGGTGTAGCTCAGAGGTAGAATGCCCCTGGGTTCAATCCCTAGTACCAGCAAACAAAAAGGAAGGAAGGAAGGATCGGAGGGAGAGAGGAAAGGAAATTATTGTTATATTTTAGCCACTCTTACACATACTTTTTGTGTATTTTATGTAATCTTAATTCAATAAAGAAGATATTTTTTCCCCCAGCTTACATATGAAGAGGCTGGGACACCAAATAATTCAGTACTTTGCCTGCGGTTATACAGTTAGCACCAGAACCCAGATTCCAGAGCCCATTTAACTTGAGAGCCCATGCTCTGGATAGATAATAGTTGTCCAGAGAAGTAGTTTGATAGAGCACACAATCAGTAAGAAGTCCACAGATGGCTCCCTGTACCAACCTATTCCATTAACTTAAAACTACTTTTATTCCTGAATTGGTGTATAATTGAAATAATATTTTGTTGTTATCATTGTTTATTATTTTGTGATGCTTTGGAACAAGCCCAGGGCCTTGTACATGCTAGGCAAGCACTCTACCACTGAGCTACATCCCTGGACCCCAACAGCATTTCAGCAGACCAAACTGGGACTGCACTTTTGTGATTGTCAGCATTCCTACGCACTGTTACCACACTCTATTTTATTTAAGTTGTGTTGTTTATTTTTTCTTTCTAATTTGATCACAGATCTTTACCAATTACTTTTTGTGTATATGTGTTTGTGTGGTACTGGGGATTGAACCCAGAGCTTTCTACCTCTAAGCTACACCTCCTCCCCCCACCCCAGCCCTTTTTACTTTTTATTTTGAAATAGGATCTCACTAAGTTGCTGAGGCTGTCCTCCAACCTGTAAATCTCTTGTCTCAGCCTCCCAAGTACTGGGATTACTGATGTGCTCCACCATTCTCAGCACCATTTACTTCTTTACATTTTTTAACTCCTTTCCCTTTTAAACTTTTGAGTGTGTACTGATATTGAATAAATCTGTATAAACCTCAGAATTAGAATTGAGTAGATGACACATTCCAAGGTTTTCAGCAACCAGCAGTAGATCTAGCGATTAGAAATAATCCTTGGAAGCCAAGCATGGTGGCGCACACTTGTAATTCCAGTACTTGGGAGGCTGAGACAGGAGGATCCAGGTTTGCAGCCAGCCTTACCTACTTAGGCCATCCACAACTTAGTGAGACCCTGTTTCAAAATAAAGAATAAAAAAATAGGGCTGTGGGTATAGCTTGGAGGTAGAATGCCCCTGGGTTCCATCCCCAGTACCATAAAAAAAAGAAAGAAAGAATCCTTGGAAGCTGGTATGGTGGTGCACACCTGTATTTTCCAGTACTTGGGAGGCTGAGACAGGAAGATTGAAGATTCACGGACAGCCTCAGCAAGTAGACTCTTATCCACCTAGGAAGGCCCTGTTTTAAAATACAAAATAAAGCCGGGCGTGGTGGCGTACGCTTGTAATCCCAGCATTCGGGAGGCTGAGACCAGAGGATCCGGGTTCGCAGCCAACCTCAGCTACCTAGTGAGGCACTCTGCAACTTAGTGAGACTCGGTTTCAAAATAAAGAATAAAAAATAGGGCTGGGGGTGTAGCTCGGAGGTAGAATGAATGCCCCTGAGTTCAATCCCCAGTACCGCAAATAAAATAAAATAAAATAAAATAAAATAAAATAGGGCTTGGAGGGGGATAACTCAGAGGTAGAACGCCCCTGGGTTCAATCCCCAGTCTGTCTGTCTGTCTGTCTGTCTCTCTCTCTCTCTCTCTCTCTCTCTCTCTCTCTCTCACACACACACACACACACACACACACACACACACAGGAAGAATCCTTGGAATTAAGTTGGACACTATATAACCTGGGTTAAGATCTACCCAATGCAATCCAGTAGTAATTATCTAGATTTTTTTAGGTAGTAGCCATTTGTAAGACAGCAATACAGGGAGTTTAGGCAATAAGTTTTCTTTGTTAAATATATAAGGAACTGACTAACCATCTCTGTTAAACAGTTTTTGAGGACATATGTGGGATTAATAGTCTTCTGATGGAAATTTCTACACTCTTAACACTCAAACCATAATTTAGAGCTTAGGGGTTTAGACTTTTTTGTTGAAAGAGTTAATAAATACAAGTCTGCTTCCCAGAATAACAGGAAATAACTTATGGACTCTTTCTTGTCTTGCAGTAGCACTTGTACTATGGGCTTAGTCTTGCCTCTTTGGAGTGACACCCTAATTCACTTGGATGGTGATGGGTAAGAACTTTCCCTCTTTATTGTCCTACAGAAAGCCAAAGGAGGTGGGGTTCCATCTTGGTGGCCCATTCATTCAACTGAATGGGAGGCCCAGTGTGCCCAACTGAACTGACATGTCAGCAGCTCAATGAGTCCTTTTAAACTTCTGTAAAGTGGAGCAAAAATACAACTTGCCAGGGTCTCTCATTTGTGTTCTTTTAGGCTGACTAGGGGAGGAATCCACACAAAGGAGTAGTAGTTTGCTGGCTCACTCTTTAATCTGAGCATGTGGGCTGTTGCAATACTGTCCCAGAGGATAGTATGTTCTGTTTCAAATAACCTCTTGTGGCTTTTGCCAGCTGTCAGCCTACAGTATAACCCTTGTCCTATGCCAGTTCTTTCAGTGACCCTACCCCACCCCCACTTCCTGGTGTTTTTAGAATGTATCCCCAAGAGACTAAGATGCTTGCTCCAGTTTATAAAACCAGGGTCAGGTTTGCTAAGAACCAAGACTTCCAAGTAGAATTACACAGCAAAACAATTTGAACATAACTACAACCGGGAAACTCTGTAATTCTCTAACTTCGATGCGGGATGCTATTCATTTTGCCTGGTAGATAAAGATGGACAATTCATGAAGCTTTTCAGTCAAGTCCTATACTCTAGTTAACTTCTACATGAAGTATATATTGATTACTGCTATTGAACCAACTGTTGCTAGCCCAAGAAACAACTCTGAAAACTCACAACTGAAATAACCTACTCTCATTCGTGGATTTTTCTCTTTTATCCTTAGCGGGTTCAGCGTATCAACAGATAACAGAGTTCACATATTCAAGCCTGTATCTGTGCAGGCAATGTGGTAAGATGACTTTTAATATCTCTACCCAAAAAGTGGTTGTTTAAACTATTTTACAAGTGTTTTTAATGTTATTAAAGCAATATTTTGTGAGGAATAGTATTTGAAATAGTACAATTCACTGTGAAAATGATGTCTGATTTGTGTATGTAGAAAGAATTTTCTGTGATCGTAAAGATGAACTAGAAGTGCTTTTTTTTTTTTTTTTTTTTTTTTCAGTACTGGGGATTGAACTCAGGGGCATTCTACCTCCGAGCTACACACCCAGTCCTATTTTTTATTCTTTATTTTGAAACAGGGTCTCACTAAATTGTAGAGGGCGCACAAGTGTGCACCACCACGCCCCGCTTAGAAGTACAATTTTTAAATTATCACAGTGGAAGGCCTGGAGCATGGGTGAGCAGGTGAAATCCAGAAGTATTCTTAGCCTCCAGAAGAGATTTAAATGAATCAGAGGGCTGGTTGGAACTGAGTTTTATAGACACATTGATTAAGTTATTTAGCTAAGGGCTGAGTCTAGAACTTCTTACTGTTGCGCTTTAGCTCTCAGTTTCTTATGGTAATTAGGGATAGCATTGACCAAGTTACAATATGGATAGGTAAATTTCCATTTAAACTGCTGGCAGATTTTTTTTTTCTTTTTCTTTTTTGGTAGTAGTATTAAGAATTGAACCCAAGGGCATTCTACCTCTGAGCTACACCCCCAGCCCTTTTTATTTTTTATTTTTTATTTTTTATTTATTTATATTTTTTTTGCGGTACTGGGGATTGAACTCAGGGGCATTCTACCTCCGAGCTATACCCCCAGCCCTATTTTTTATTCTTTATTTTGAAACCGAGTCTCACTAAGTTGCGGAGTGCCTCACTGGGTAGCTGAGACTGGCTGCGAACCCGGATCCTCCGGTCTCAGCCTCCCGAATGCTGGGATTACAAGCGTGCGCCACCACGCCCGGCTTATTTTTTATTTTTGAAACAGGGTCTTGCTAGGTTGCTGAGAGTCGAGTCTCACTATGTTGCTAAGGCTGACCTTGAACCTGCAGTCCTCTTATCTCCACTTCCCAAATACTGAGATTACAGTCATGCACCATCACACCAGGCTGCTAGCAGGTATTTCCATTATGCAAATAAAGCCTAGAGAAAACATTGAGGTTGTTAATAACCATCAGCTGGCATTTGTTCAAATTTGGGGTTGTTAACTATGTGCCAGGTACTTTACATGGTTATATTTAATCATCACATCAGCCCCCAAAATAGTATTGTTAGCCCTTTATGGATGAGAAAACTGAGGGTTTGGAAATGGTACACAATTGTCCTGGGAGTGTCTCATTCATTTAGACAGAATAAACTCTCATTCTTGATTGATTATCTAGAAAATGATCTAATATAACCAGAGAATGGTGAAACTTTAAGAATTCATCCCCTAGTCAGGGATGTACATTTCAGTTTCTCATTCAGCTGTCTGTTCTGTGGTAGAAGCCCCATAAAGAGTAGAATGGATAGAAGGTAAGCAAAACAAGAAATAAAGGAGCCTGAAAGCAGAGCATGGTGGTGTATGCCTGTAACCTCGGTATTTGGGAGGCTGAGACAGGAGGATCGTGAGACTCTCATCAACCTAGCAAGACTCTGTTTCAAAATAAAAAAGGGGCCAGACATGGTAGTGTACGCTTGCAATCCCAGTACTTGGGAGGCTGAGACCAGATGATTCAGGTTCCTGGGCAGCCTCAGCTACTTAGTGAGGCTCTCATCAACCTAGTGAGACCTTGTTTCAAAATAAAGAATAAAAAAATAGGACTGGCTGGGTGTGGTGGCACAAACTTGTAATCTTAGTACTTGGGAGGCTGAGACAGGAAAATCGCAGGTTCAAAGCCAACCTCAGCAACTTAGTGAGGTCCTCTGCAACTTAGTGAGATCCTGTTTCAAAATACAAGATAAAAAATAGGTCTGGGGATGTAGCTCAGAGGTAGAATGCCCCTGGGTTCAATCCCCAGTACCGCCAAAAAATAAAAATAAATAAATTAATTAAAAAGGGCTGGGGGTGTAGCTCCTAGGTAGCATGTCTCTGCGTTCAGTCCCCAGTACCACAACAAAAAAGAGGATAGATAGATAGATAGATAGATAGATAGAGAGGATAGATAGATAGATAGATAGATAGATAGATAGATAGATAGATAGATAGATAGATAGATAGATAGGCAGGCAGGCAGAAGGAGGGAGGAGGGAAGGAAAAGTCTCCAGGGAGATAACCTCCTGAATAACAGAATTGATAGGATCGAGGTAGGCAGAGTCCTAAGAGTCACTGAACATTCAGAGTTTTATCAGTTAGGTATGGTGGTTCACTCTTGTACTCCCAGTACCTGGGAGGTTACGACAGAAGGATCATGGGTTCACAGCCAGCCTCAGGTACTTAGTGAGGCCCTCAGCAACTTGTGAGACCCTGTTTCAAAATAAAGAATAAAAAAATAGGGCTGGGGGGTATAGCTTGGAGGTAGTATGCCCCTGGGTTCAATCCCCTGTACCGCAAAAAAAAAATAAAGTTTTATCAGTTTCTGCAGTAATTGAGGTAGGACAGAATTTTAGATTCTGTGTTTTAGACCAGATTTTTAGACTTAGGGCATATTTCAAGGTGCATTTCTCATGGAAAACTTAGGACTTTCTTTGAGTAAGACTCACTTAAAGCCAATTGGCCTCTGTTCTGAGGTTCCAAGTAAAACCAAACAGCAGTAAGGACCATAAATGACAGTGTTTTGGGGTATGTTGTGGGGAAGAGTACAAACCAGTCTTTTTTCTTTTGTGGTACTGGGGATTGAACCCAAGGACTACACCCCAACCCTATTTTTTGTTCTTTGTTTTTGAAACAGGGTTTCACTAAGTTGTGGAAGGCCTCACTAAGTAGCTGAGGTTGGCTGGGAAACTGCAATCCTCCTATCTCTGCCTCCCAAGTACTGGGATTAAAAGCGTGCGCCACCATGCCCATCCAAAGCCATGTTAACTCAAGTAATAGCCTTAGATTAAACTTTGATGTTCTGAAATAAAGTGACTAGGCTTCCCTCTGATAGCTTATTACTGAAGAAACACTTTTGGTCACCACATGGAGAATAATGAATTTAAAGTCATAGGGAAAAATTTTTTTAAAAACCAGATTATCGATACAGGGATCAAAACAGCATTTAGACCAGGTGTTTCCTTTGGAGGAAAATAATTATTGCAGCCTCCCACTCCTGTATGCAGCCAGAGTATGGAAGCAGCTCAGCCTTGATATATTTTAGGGAAGTTGAGCAGATGCTGCTGCATATGCTTTTGAAGCATGATGAAGAAAACATGCATGCATTATCCTATATGTTATACTCAGCTGCTTCTTACCTTTGAATCTGTGTAATGAAGCAAAATCTTTTAGTCTTTGGTTTATTTAGAGTAATAGAAAAATCTATTCCCCTAATAAAAATAGACTGACATGTTACTCTTTTGTGTGTGTGTGTGTGTGTGTGTGTGTGTGTGTGTGTGATACTGGGGATGGAACCCATGGGCATTCTACCTCCAAGCTACACTCCCAGCCTGATTTTACTCCTTTATTTTGAAACAGGATCTCACTAATTTGCAAAGGACCTCACTAAGTTGCTGAGGCTGGCTGCGAACCTGCAATCCTACTGTCTCAGCCTCTCAGGTATTGGGATTACAGGTGTGTGCCACCATGCCCAGCTTAATTTTTTTTTTTTAATTTAAGCAGGGTAAGGTGGTGCATGCCTGCACTTGGGAAGCTGAACTAGGAGGATTACAGGTTCAAGGCCAGCCTCAGCAACTTAGCCAGACCCTCAGCAACTTAACAAGACCCTATTTCAAAAAATTTTTTTTTGCCAGGCTTGGTGGAACACACATGTAATCCCAGTACTTGGGAGGCTGAGATAGGAGGATCACAAGTTTGAGGACAGCCTCGGCAACTTAGTAAGATTCCTAACAATCTTGCAAAACCCGTTTCAAAACAAAAAATACAGCCTGGCGTGGTGGCACATGCTTGTAATCCCAGTACTTGGAAGGCTGAGACAAGAGGATTGCAGGTTCAAGGACAGCTTCAGCAAGTAGACTCTCATCAACCTAGTGAGACACCCTGTTTCCAAATAAGAAATAAAATCGGGCTGGGAATATAGCTTGAAGGTAAAATGCCTCTGGGTTCAATCTCTAGTACCAAAATAAATAAATAAATAAGAAAGAGGAAGCCGGGCGTGGTGGCACACGCTTGTAATCCCAGCATTCGGGAGGCTGAGACTGGAGGATCCGGGTTCGCGGCCAGCCTCAGCTACCTAGTGAGGCACTCCGCAACTTAGTGAGACTTGGTTTCAAAATAAAGAATAAAAAATAGGGCTGGGGGTATAGCTCGGAGGTAGAACACCCCTGAGTTCATCCCCATTACCGAAAAAAAAAAAAAAAAAAAAAAGAAAGAGGGCTGGAGGTATAGCTCAGAAGTAGAATGCCCCTGGGTAAGTAAATAAATAAATAAAGCTGTGGGTGTAGCTTGGAGGTAGAGTAGCCCTGGGTTTAAATCCCCAGTACCAAAAAAAGTTATTTTTTTAAGTTTACATAATATGGGGTTAATAAGGATTTAAGGAACAAATCATGTACTATTGATGGAAGAATAAACTGGATCAATCTTTTTGGAGCATTATTTGCCTTGTCATTGTGCACACCCTGTAACCTAGTAATTCTGAGGATTCATTCTAAGATAATAACCATGGGTTTGTGCAAAGATGATGTGCAGAATATGGTCATGACTTTATTTATTATGGATCTATGCATAGACAGAAAGACTGGAATGATCTGCAAAAAACCTTAGCAGTGGTTTTTGGGTGGTGGGATTCCAGCATATTTCTGCCTTTTATCTAAAGTTCATAATTATTTATTTTTTATTGTTGTGGTGCCAGGGATCAAACCCAGGGCCTTGTGCATGCTAGGCAGTATTCTGCTACTGAGCTACATCCCCAACCCTAGTCCATAAACTTTTTTAAAGTGAGTATAGTTCACTTTTGTTATAACGGAAAAGTAAATAAAAAGATATTTTGAAAAGTATTTGTGGCTGGGCATGGTGGCGCACGATTGTAATCCCAGTACTTGGGATATTGAGACGGGAGGATCCAGGTTCGCAGCCAGCCTCAGCTACCTAGTGAGGCACTCCGCAACTTAGTGAGACCCCGTTTCAAAATAAAGAATAAAAAATAGGGCTGGGGGTGGAGCTCAGAGGTAGAATGCCCCAGGGTTCAATCCCCAGTGCTGCAAAACAAAAGTATTTGTTAGCCAGGCATGGTGGTGCACACCTCTAATCCCAGTACATGAGAGGCTAAGACAGGAGGATCACAGGTTCCAGGGCAGCCTCAGCAACTTAGTGAGACCCTGTTTCCAAATAAAGAATAAAATAGGGGTTGGGGGTGTGTAGCTCAAACCCTGGGTTCAATCCCCACTAACATACACACACACATACACGGTATTTATCATAAAGGAAAAGTGAATTAAAAGGTACTTTAAAAAGTAAATTTAAAAAAAATATGTAATCATTGGCCATACCATACCAACCATTACATACTCTACCATACCAAAAATATGGTTGGCCATATAATTCTCTTATGCTGCCTTTTTCTTTTAGGAAAGAAACTTTATAGCTGATAAGACATTTCATTTGACAAATACTAATTGTGCTCCAACAATGAGCTAGGCCTTCTTTTAGATGCTTGACATATACCAATAAACAAAACATGGAACAGTTTAGCTCTTTTGTAGCTTACTTCCTAGCATTTCTGGCTTAAGTTTTTCCCAAGTATATAACCAAAACGTACTTTTCAGTTTTGCTTAGGCCCCTTCTGGGGTTCCTGAGTTCAGAGTCAGAAGGCTTAATTAGTCTCAGAATAACCAGAGCTGTTCTTTTTTTTTTTTTTTTTTTTTTCCTTGTGGTACTGGAGATTGAACCCAGAGACACTGTTCCTCCAAACCATGCCCCCAGCCCTATTTTTTTTTTTTTTTTGTGGTACTGAGGATTGAACGCAGGGGCATTGTACCTCTGAATTACATCCCCCAGCCCTATTTTTATTATTCTTTATTTTGAAACAGAGTCTTACTAAGTTGCAGAGAGCCTCACTAAGTAGCTGAGGCTGGCCACAAACCTATGATCTTCTGTCTCAGCCTCCCAAGTACCGAGATTACAAGCATGCGCCACCATGCCTGGCCTCCAGCTGTTATTTTTAAACTTTTTTTATTTATTTATTTTCGGTACTGGAGATTGAACTCAGGGGCATTCTACCTCGGAGCTACACTCCTAGTCCTATTTTTTATTCCTTATTTTGAAACAAGGTCTCACTAAGTTGCAGAGGGCCTCATTATTAAGTAGCTGAGACTGGCTTCGGACCCAGATCCTCTGGTCTCAGCCTCCCAAATACTGGGATTATAGGCCTATGCCACCACACCTGGCTCAGAACTGTTCTTAGTAAGTAGCTTATGCATATGAATAAATGGTTTAAAGAGTCTAGTAGACTGAGACTCCAAAAATGATAAGCATCATTAGATCAGTACTTCCTGGACACTGAAGGGTATGTCTGCATGGCTTATGGATATCTCTGTCTTTGTGATCTTTGTGGAGCCTCTAAGAACTGTAGAGAGCCAGGCGTGGTGGCGCACACTTGTAATCCCAGCATTCGGGAGGCTGAGACTGGAGGATCCAGGTCGCGGCCAGCCTCAGCTACCTAGGGAGGCACTCCACAACTTAGTGAGACTCGGTTTCAAAATAAAGAATAAAAATAGGGCTGGGGGTATAGCTCGGAGGTAGAATGCCCCCGAGTTCAATCCCCAGTACCGCAAAAAAAAAAAAAAAGAACCATAGAGAATGTATGCCATTGCACAATCCTGTGACAGAGAAACAAATCTTTGTATAGTGAATTGTTGAGACCTTTAGTTTTCTAATGATAATTGTCACAGTATGATTTCAACTATGGAATCATGAGCTCCATAGTTACCTAGACCTACTTTTCACCAGTGAGCTGTCAGTTTTCTTCCTTTCCCCCAAGCCGTATCTTAAGGATGCTTTATATCTTTCAGTAAATGTCCAGATACTGTGGTTGGATAACATGGTATCATCAGGATCAGAGATTCTTGAATCACAGGGAGTATATTCTCCAGAGGCCAAATTCTATAGAATTTAAAACTTAGAAGACTGAGATACACATGGGTTTTTGGTCTTTTGGTACCCCGCTGATGTTCTACAGTGCTGACTTCCCAGCTTATCTTTCAGGTCTGCACTACAGAGTTTACACAAGGCTTGTGAAGTAGCCAGAATGCATAACTACTACCCAGGCAGCCTTTTTCTCACCTGGGTGAGTTATTATGAGAGCCATATAAATTCTGATCAATCCTCAGTGAATGAATGGAATGCTATGCAGGATGTGCAGTCCCACCGGCCGGACTCTCCAGCTCTCTTCACTGACATGTAAGTAGCTTGTTAAGGATTGGGGAAGCTCTCCCTATTCTGTCTTAGGCAGGTCTTCCCTAACCTCTTCCCTTGGGAAATCAATCTCACCCAGCATTATTAGCTATCTCCACCATACTTCTGCCATACATGAAGGACCCTGTTCTTTTGGCTGCCTGCAAAGGCATACAGAGTTTCACTCCTGGGCACAATGGAGGCTCTTACAGTCAAGAGCCACAATACCATAAAATCCATTATTCACATTCCACTGACTTGAAATTTAATGTTAAAGGAGTGGGCTTAAGTTTATGTTCACATCTGTGAAAGGAATATTTAGTAAGCAAATGAATGGCAAGAGAGATTTTTTTTGTGTGTGTGTGGTACTGGGGATGGAACCCAGGGCCCTTCTACCTCCGAGCTACACCCCCGTCCCTATTTTATTATTTTATTTTGAAACAGGGTGTCACTGAGTTGCAGAGAATCTCACTAAGTTACTGAGGCTGGCCGTGAACCTGTGATCCTCCTATCTCAGCCTCCCAAGTACTGGGATTACAAGTGTGCGCCACCATGTCTGGCTCTTAGAGGGATGTTTTTAGTACTTTAAAAAAAGAAAAAGATGTTTTCAATCAAATTAATAGAACACATAACTTGTTAAGTTAATTTTAAACTTCTGTTTAAAAAAAGTTTGTTTTGTTTTGTTTTGTAGTGCTGAGGATTGAACCCAGTCATTCTACCTCCAACCTTAGCTATTTAGTGAGGCCCTCCACGATTTAGTGAGACCCTGTTTCAAAATAAAGAATAAAAATTAAGGCTGGGGATGTAGCTAGGAGGTAGAATACCCCTGGGTTCCATCCCTAGTACCGCAAAAAAAAAAAAAAAAAAAAAAAAAAAAATAGCTGAGGCTGGCTTCAAATGGTCTCAGCCTCCCAAATACTGGGATTACAAGTTTGCGCCACCACGCCTGGCTAAAAAAATTTTTTTAGAATATCTTATCTTTCAAGTGTCTTACTCTTTATCACCTTTGCCTTGTTAAATCATTGTAAGACTTTATTAACTCTCCCTGGTGTACTGTGAGTTGGATAAAGGCCTAAGGTGGAGCTGATGTTTATTTCCTTTTAGATATGTGTATTGAAACTTCTGTTACTATTTTGGAAATTTTTTTACACTTAGTTCCTGCTTCAGAAATTAATCAGGATGTTTATTTTTTCTGAATTGCTCTTTCTGCACTTACAAGGTATTCTACACCTGGAAAAGAAAAGTAGCTAGTTATTATCTGACCTTACAAACAGGATTTGTCTTTAGATTCCTAAAATCATGCCCAAACTGCTTATTATTTTTAAAGCTTAATTTAGATAGTCTAATAATACTAATAGTCTAATAAATTATTTTTACTAGAGAAGATAAACTTTCCAAGAATTGCAAGAAATAATCATAAAAGCATTGGAATCCCTTTTGCATGGAGTGTTATTGGTAACTAGGACCTCCTTTCAGTAGCCCTAGTCATTTCAAGATTCCATAGTAACTAAAAAGATAAGGATTTATGGAAAATATTACTCATAATTTCATGCTTTATAGCTAGTCGATGGGTTTCAGAGGAATGGATGTCTCATCTAGCTCTAAAAAGAACATTCTAAGCCAGGCATGGTGGTGCACACTTGTAATCCCAGTACCTGAGAGTCTGAGACAGGAGTACTGCAGGTTCATAGCCAGCCTCAGCTACTTAGTGATGGCCTCCACAACTTAGTGAGACTCTGTTTCAAAATAAAGAAAAATAGGGCTGGGGGTATAGATTGGAGGTAGAATGTCCTTGAGTTCAATCCCCAGTACCACAAAAAATAAAACTAAGATAAAAACATTCTAAACCATATTTAACATGAGAAAAAGAAAACCCTTCTTCCCATTTTTCCTGATTTTATTAGAGAAGATTTTGATAGTACAGTATAAAAAGATGAGGGGGGAGGAAAAAAAAGGGAGAGGAAAAAGAAAAGAATTGTTCATAATCTTTCTACATCCATAAACAAAAACTCTATCCTAAGTAAAAGGTAGTTCCTGACACCTGGTAGAGACGCATTAAATATTAGCTTTAACCAGGGGTGGTGGCGCACGCTTGTAATCCCAGTACTTGGGAGGCTGAGACAGGAGGATCGCAGATTCTCGGCCAGCCTCAGCTATTTAGGCCCTGCACAACTTAGACCCCGTTTCAAAACAAAGAAAAAATAGAACTAGGAGTGTAGCTCGGAGGTAGAATGCCCCTGGGTTCAATCCCTAGTACCAAAAAAAAAAATATATATATATATATATATATATTTAACAAATAAATGTCTGCCTGTTCATAAAAAATAAAGAATATTTGGAAAGGCCAGAGTATTAATGATTATCTCTGATAAAAGGATTTTTAGGGGTTTTTTTCTTTGTATTTTTAGATATTTTGCAAAATTTTTTCCCTCCCTTCTCCTTCCCTAAATTGACTAGAAAAGTCTATAAAAGAATGTGGTATATACAGGGAGAATGTGTGCCAGAATGGACTTAAGTACGCTACTGTGAATAGTTTTTTTTTTTTTATGGTACTGGAGATGAAACCCAGAGGCAGTCTACCTCCAAGCTACACCCCCAGTCCTATTTTTTTATTCTTTATTTTGAAACAGGGTTTCACTAAGTTGCAGAGGGCCTCACACCTGGATCCTCCAGTCTCAGCCTCCTAAGTACTGGGATTAACAAGCCTGCGCCACCACGCCCGGCTCTAGTTGTATATTTGAAATCCAAGAAAGGAGGGAAAGAAGAGACTACATGTATAGTACGTCCAGAGTAGCTAATGCTATTAGGCACTTTATACATGGTGTCTCATTTAATATTCATAAATCTTCAGGTATTATTGCTACCTTATTTTATAGAAAAGGAAACAGGCTCAGGGAAGAGAAGGAACTTGTTCAATTAGCAGGCCTGGGACTAAAATCTACATCTGTTTGATCCCAAACCACTGTGTCTCAAAGAAATGTGAGGGATTGGGAGAAATATTGCTAAACTAGGAAATCATGCATACAGGTGCTAAAATTTGTTTTTACCAATAAGCTTTTTTGTCTGTGTGTGTGGTACTGCCACACAAGAATCCAGTGGTGTTCTACCTATGTGCTACACTCCCCCTTCAGCCCTTCTTTTTTTTTTTGCGGTACATGGTACTGGGGATTGAACTCAGGGACATTCTACCTTTGAGCTATACCCCCAGCCCTATTTTTTATTCTTTATTTTGAAACAGGGTCTCACTAAGTTGCAGAAGGCCTCACTAGGTAGCTGAGACTGGCTGCGAACCTGGATCCTTCGGTCTCAGCCTCCCAAATGCTGGGATTACAAGCATGCGCCACCACGCCCGGCTAGCCCTTCTTATTTTTAGTTTTGAAACAGGGTCTTGCTGAGTTGCTGAGGCTGCCCTGGAACCTGTGATCCTCCTATCTCAGCCTCCCAAGTACTAGGATTACAGTCATGAGCCACTACACCCATCTACTAATAGGCCTTTTTGACAGAGGACTAAAATTATACATTTACTTTATACCATTAGCTATATCTAGGAAAATGAGGCATGGATAAGAATTTTAATTCTAATTAAGACATGGGTGCCTTGACTGGTTGACAGGGAAATAGCACAGGTATTATCTGTATTATATAGGGTTCATGAGAAGCTAAGAGAACAAATATCAAGGTTGTGGAGTTAGACCATCTCTCTTTGGAGATTACTGAAGCTATTTTTGCAGACAGTGAGTGATAAGACCTAGGCCCCAAGGGCATGCAGAATGCCTAAAGGCTTAATCCATTTTCATCTCCAAATAAGGAGGTGCAGAGTAGATACCTTTCTTGAGTAGGTATCCAGGAAAGATGAAGCAGACTGCTCTCTGACAGCCTCAGTCAAATTCCGCCTTTAAAGGGAAACATCTAGCCGAGAGTGGTGGTGCACACTTGTAATTCCAGAACTAGGGAGGCTGAGACAGAAGGATTGTGAATTCAAGGACAGCCTCAGCAATTTAGCAAGACCTTGTTTCAAAATTAAAAATAAAATAGGGCTGGGGGTGTATCTTGGAGGTAAAATGGCCCTGGGTTCAATCCTCAGTATCACAAAAAAAAAAAAGAGAGAGAAACATCCAGTTACATTGAACCAATATCTTTCTGTTAATTGGAGAGTCAATTATTTAGTTTGATTTCATATTAAAGTTCCCAGTGTAAACTTATTTTTAAGAGAGTCAGAAGACTAAAGAAGATAGCACAATCCTGCAGGTAAACTGTTGGTCTGGACTGAGCATTATGACTTTTCTGCCAATATGTGTTATCATCAGCATGTCCTTTTAACATGTTTGTTTCCATTATCTGTAAAATGATGATAACAGTTTCATAGAGAGATTGTGAGAGTTGTCATGAAAAAGAAAGCATTTTGAGCTGGGCATGATGATGCACACCTGTAATCCCAGTACTTGGGAGTCTGAGACAGGAAGATCACAGGTTCAAGGCCAGCCTCAGCAACTTAGCAAGGTCCCTCACTAACTTATTGAGACCCTATTTCAAAATTTAAAAATAGCCAGATGTGGTGATACACGCTTGTAATCCTAGTACTTGGGAGACTAAGACCAGAGGATCTGGGTTCGTGGCCAGCCTCAGCTACTTAGTGAGATCCTGTTTCAAAAAAAAAGACTAAAAAAATAGGGTCGGGGATGTAGCTCAGAGGTAGAATGCCCCTGGGTTCAATCCCCAGTACGGAAAAATAAATAATAATAAAATAGGACTAGGGGTGTGGCTCAGACGTAGAATGTCTCTGGACTCAACCTCTAGTACAGAAAGAAAGGAAGGGAAGGAGGAAGGAAGGAAATTTTGGATGGAAGTACTCTAGGGAATTGATTCCTACAACCCATTTTATGAGAAAATTTGCCTTATTGAAGAAAGTAAGATCATTCTTCCCTCTTCCTGTTTTCTGTGACCACAATAAAGAATGATCACTAGCAGGGCATCATGTTGCATGCTTATAACCAGTACTTGGGAGGTTGAGACAGGAGGATCACAGGTGGAAGCCAGCCTCAGCAATTTAGTAAGGCCTTCTGCAACTTAGTGAGACCCGGTTTCCAAATAAGAAATAAAATTGGGCTGGGGGTGTAGCTCAGAGGTAAAAACCCTTGGGTTCAATTCTTAATGCTAAAAAAAAAAAAGAGTGCCATAGTGGATCATACTATCAACTGAGCTTGGTAGTCTGGCTCAGTGAATGACACCCAGGAGTACTTGATAGGAAAATATGGATGTGGTCCTCCGTTAAAGAACTACACGAAGAGAAGGGCATGATAGTGCACACTTGTAATCCCAGTACTTGGGTGTCTGAGGCAGGAGGAATACAGGTCAGGACCAATCTCAGGAACTTAATGAGGTCCTCCACAACTTAGTGAGACCTTGTTTCAAAATAAAATAGGGCTGGGGGTATAGCTTGGAGGTAGAACACCTCTGGTTTCAATCTCTAGTAACACCAAAAAAAAACACACAAAGAACTCAGTATAGCTAATTTATCTTTGCTCCTTCATGGAGCTATGTGTATTTAAGGGCCTTTAGACATGTATAGCCTCTTCAATAATTTCTACATATTGACATGCTATAAATTCCAAAAGGAAACTTTTTAAATTATCATTTTAATTTGCCATGCTTCCAACAATATAAATTGAAGGGTAATAAAGTCAAAGCTTGCTAATTTGGAAACATAATCAAATGGTACGTTTATTCACTTAGTCATCTTCCTGCTTAAGAAAAATCACTTCTCTATTCTCAGACCAACTGAACGTGAGCGAACCGAAAGACTAATTAAAACCAAATTAAGGGAAATTATGATGCAGAAGGATTTGGAGAACATCACATCCAAAGAGGTAAGAGACCTCGTGACCTTGTTGCTCCAAGTGGGATAGCAATATATGTGGGGCTGGAAATGGTGCATGGTTGAAAGTAAAGAGGGACTTCACAGAGATTAGCACATGTCATCTTTGTTTCAGATACGAACAGAATTGGAAATGCAGATGGTGTGCAACTTGCGGGAATTCAAGGAATTTATAGATAATGAAATGATAGTGATCCTTGGTCAGATGGATAGTCCTACACAGATATTTGAGCATGTGTTCCTGGTAAGTTTTAGGGCTACTTTAAGTAATATGCTAAAGCTAACCTCTATAGACTCTCAAGGGATACGGGGAGAATTGGATTTTTTTTTTTTTTTTTTTTTTTTTGCAGTACTGGGGGTGGAACCTGGGGGCATTCTACCTCCATGCTACAGCCCCAGCCCTATTTTTATTCTTTATTTTGAAACCGAGTCTCACTAAGTTGTGGAGTGCCTCACTAGGTAGCTGAGGCTGGCCGCGAACCTGGATCCTCCGGTCTCAGCCTCCCAAATGCTGGGATTAGAAGCGTGCGCCACCATGCCCAGCTCCCAGCCCAATTTTTTTTTTTTTTTTTTTTTTCCAATACTAGGGATTGAACTCAGGGGCATTCTACCTCCGAGCTATACCACCAGCCCTATTTTTTATTCTTTATTTTGAAACCGAGTCTCACTAAGTTGCAGAGTGCCTCACTAGGTAGCTGAGGCTGGCCGCGAACCCGGATCCTCCAGTCTCAGCCTCCCGAATGCTGGGATTACAAGCGTACGCCACCACGCCCAGCTTCCCAATTTTATTTTGAAACAGGGTTTCACTAGTTTGATAAGAGTCTCATTACTTGCTGAGGCTGTCCTTGAACCTGCAATCCTCCTGTCTCAGCCTCCCTAGTACTGGGATTACAGGTGTGTACCACAAAAAATTTTAGAAAGGACTGGGGGTCTAGTTTGGAGGTAGAACACCCCTGGGTTCAATCCTCCAGACCCCCCACTCCAAAGGAAAGAGAAAATATGGACAGGAATACCAGATCTTGGAGATATTGTCAAGTTATATTTATCCTAGCAAAACCCTCAATATAATCCTTATTTGCTATAACAAATATATAAATATAAAATATATAATAATATATTTATAAATAACAAATATATGAATAAATATATAAATAAATAAATTTGCTATGTAAATATAACTCTTTTATTTTGCTTACAGTAATTCAGCCAGGCTATTTCCCAAGGATAACATTTGAAAAGAAATCAGTTACTTGGGTCTTTGGGTCAGAGTACAATGTGGGAGAACCAGAGTGAAAGATGGAAATGAACTTACTTAAAAATGTACTACATGCTGGGTATGGTGGCACAGGCTTGTAATCCTAATACTTGGGAGGCCGAGACAGGAGGATCCGGGTTTGCGGCCAGCCTTAGCTACTTAGTGAGACTCTCCACAACCTAGTGAGACCCTGTTTCAAAATAAAGAATAAAAAATAGGACTGGGAGTATAGCTTAGAGGTAGAATGCCCCTGGGTTCAATCCTTAGTGCCACCCAAAAAAAAAAAAAAGGACTATAGTACCAAGATTTTACTTTATACTTCAGTAAGATTAAAAGATGTTTTTCATAAACTGAGTGAGGTTGTACATACCTGTAATCTCGATACTTGAAAGGCCAAGACAGGAGGATGGTAAGTTCAAAAACAGCTTCAGCAACTTAATGAGATCCTGTTTCAGAATAAAAAGGGCTGTGGACATAGCTTGGAGGTAGAATGCCCTGGGTTCAATCCCCAGTACAAAAAAAAAAATGTGTGTGTATAAAATACATAAAAGTATATATAGCACATAAATAAAAATGTTTTTCATAATTATATAGAATATAGTAAAAACCTGTATGAATTATATCATTTTAAGCCTGAAAAGCCCAGGGTTTTTTTGTTTTTTGTTTTTTGTTTTTTGTTTTTTTGGCGGTACTGGAGATTGAGCTCAGGGGCATTCTACCTCCGAGCTATACCCCCAGCCCTATTTTTTATTCTTTATTTTGAAACCGAGTCTCACTAAGTTGCGGAGTGCCTCACTAGGTAGCTAAGGCTGGCCGCGAACCTGGATCCTCCGGTCTCAGCCTCCTGAATGCTGGGATTACAAGCGTGCGCCACCACGCCCGGCAGCCCAGGGTTTTTTTTTTTTTTGCGGTACTGGGGATTGAACTCAGGGGCATTCTACCTCCGAGCTATACCCCCAGTCCTATTTTGTATTCTTTATTTTGAAACCGAGTCTCACTAAGTTGTGGAGTGCCTCACTAGGTAGCTGAGGCTGGCCGCGAACCCGGATCCTCCGGTCTCAGCCTCCCGAATGCTGGAATTACAAGCGTGCGCCACCACGCCCGGCTAGCCCAGGGTTTTTTTATGGGGATGAAAAATTAGGTCTGTTGAGGGCCCCAAGGAAGTGTGTGTGTGGAGGTAATATTCTTGGCATTTGTATTGAAGACAGAAAAGTAATTACACCAAATTGATTCCAGTTCTATCAGACTGAACCTGAAGTAGCCCTCACCACAGCGTAAGTCACTTATGTGTGCTTCACTGAGTCAGCAACCAGTGCCTTTATTTTACCTCTGGAGAGTTGTCACTTTAGATTGTCAGATTGAATTGGTCTCTGGACAGGTAGATAAAAAACATGGGCTTTCTTCAAGTCAGGGTTATTTTCATCTAACTGGACAGAGTTCTACAGAGGATTTAGATTTCTAAATTAAGAAGTAAAGCAGTCACATTTCCCTGGCTTCAGTTTAGCCACTCGACCCTTATTATTTGGTGCTTGTCTCCTTAAAATCCTCTATAATTCTCTGGTATGAAGGCTAGTTTTCTAAAGTTGAATACAGAGCCTTCATAAACTTCCATGTTTTTTAAAACAAATCTGTTGCGCTTTTATGATAGACGTCACTTACTGACATTCCTCTAAATGGAACTTTAGCACAGTGTCCTTGAGATCTCTCTGTTCAACAGTCTGATTTTAGGTCACTTGTAATATGATGATAGCATTTATATAACAGTTGACAGCTTTCAAAGTGCTTCATTTACTTGTTTGATCACTCATTCGACAAACATCTGTTGATCCTTTCTGTGGTGCTAGATGTGAGACTAGGTGCAGTACCATCTGGTCTAATTCCAGAAGGAGAGTAATGAACTATATCAGATACTTAGAGAAGGCCAATGGAGTAAGGATACAGAAGTGACCTCAGACAGTTGGGAGAGATCTCTAGTAACATTAGTAATAGTGATGAGAGCAGAGGCCAGAGTGCTGTGGATGAGACACACTAGAAATAAAGAAATAGAGAAAGTGAGTAGTAGACTATATTTCTATGAATCTTGGCTATGAAAGGAAAGGAGAAATAACTATCTAGAGAAGGATTCTGGATAGGGAGAGATTTTTTCCTTTTTTTTTTTTTTTTTTTTTGTGTGTGTGTGTATGCGGTTCTAGAGTTGGAACCCAGGGACATTCTACCTCTGAGCTACACCCCCAGCCCTATTTTTTTATTCTTTATTTTAAAACAGGGAACAGGGTCTCACTAAGTTGCAGAGGGCTTCACTAAGTACCTGAAGCTGGCCACAAACCTGCGATCCTCCTGTCTCAGCCTCCCAAGTACTGGGATTACAAGCATACATCACCAACGTCAGCCTCAAACTTGGAAACCTTCTGCCTCAGGCTCCCATGTTGCTGGAATTACAGTTGTGCACCACTACCCAGGCTAAAAATGTCAATAACATGAAAAAAGAAAAAAAAAAAAAAGAGGCAGGGATAGAAAGTTCCAGGTTAGAGAAGATAGAGAATAGAAGCATGGAACCCAATGCAAAATATCCTTGATTAAGCATTTTTTTTTTTTTTTTTCCCAGTACTGGGGAACCCAAGGGCAGCTACACTCCCAGCCTGACTTTATTCTTTATTTTGAAACAGGGTCTTACTAAGTTGCAGAGAGTCTCACTAAGTAGCTGAGGCTTGCTGTGAACCTATGATCCTCCTGTCTTAGCCTCCCAAATTCTGGGATTACAAGCATGTACCACCACGCCTGGCTACAGAGTGTCTTTTTTTTTTTTTTTGCGGTACTGGGGATTGAACTCAGGGGCATTCTACCTCTGAGCTATACTCCCAGCCCTACTTTTTATTCTTTATTTTGAAACAGGGTCTCACTAAGTTGCGGAGTGCCTCACTAAGCTAATAGCTGAGGGTGGCCCCGAACCTGGATCCTTCGGTCTCAGCCTCCCAAATGCTGGGATTACAAGCGTGCGCCACCACGCCTGGCCTACAGAGAGTCTTTAAATGTTCCCTGCTTGATTAAGCAATTAAAAAGGACATTGGGAGCCAGGCATGGTGGCACACACTTGTAATCCCAGTACTGAGGAGGCTGAAATAGGAGGATTGCAGGTTTGTGGCCAGCCTTAGCAACTTAGTGAGGCCCTTCACAACTTAGTGAGACTCTGTTTCAAAATAAAAGAATAAAAAAATAGGGATGGGGGTGTAGCTCGGAGGTAGAATGCCCCTGGTTCAATCCCTAGTACTGCAAAAAAAAAAAAAAGACATTTTGGGGACATTTATGGAGAGTGAAATATGGATAATGTATTAAGTTATTGTATTAGTGTTATATTACTTGGGTGTGATATGTAAGGAAATGTTCTTATATAATACATGTTCAAGTATTAAGTATCAAATTGCTTTTATATGCTTCAGAGAAAAAATGTGTGATATAGAAAGAAAAGGGAAAGAGGAAGAGAAGTAAATATGGTTAAATATTAACAATTGACATATCTTCCAAATAATCTGTTAAACCCTCCACCCCCAAGTTTGCCATTTGAGTCTTAAAATTTTGCACATCAAATCCAGGTGTGGTGGCACATGCTTGTAATCCCAGCACTTGAGAGGCTAAGACGGGAGGATCCGGGTTCATGGCCAGCCTCAGCTACTTAGTGCCACAATTTAGTGAGACCCTGTTTCAAAATAAAGAATAAAAATAGGGCTGGGGGTATAGCTTGGAGGTAGAATGCCCCTGGGTTCAATCTTCAGTACCACAGAAAAAGAAAAAAAATAAATTTGCACTTATTTCCCTTCTTCATTTGACAGAAGCTCTTATTTCATTTTCCACTGCCACACACTCACACCCTGCCCCCACCTCCTTAGATGGAATATAATACACTAGAAAATGTGGGCTTTGAAGTCAAATCTAGGCTTAAGTGATAATAATGCCGCTTTGTTCATTCCACAATATCTATCATGCACTTGCCAGATGCCAAGTACCGTGTGAGAGGCAAGGTTTCTATAGGGATCAGGAGACCTGGCTTTTGCCCTTGAGAAGCTTACATCACAGGAGAAGAGATCATTAGAAACTAAGGATGTAGCCGGGCGTGGTGGCGCACGCTTGTAATCCCAGCATTCGGGAGGCTGAGACCGGAGGATCCGGGTTCGTGGCCAGCCTCAGCTACCTAGTGAGGCACTCCGCAACTTAGTGAGACTCGGTTTCAAAATAAAGAATAAAAAATAGGGCTAGGGGTATAGCTCGGAGGTAGAATGCCCCTGAGTTCAATCCCCAGTACCGAAAAAAGAAAAAAGAAACTAAGGATGTAAATAAATATAGAAGTGCACATTGTGGTACGTGCTGCTGAGGAAGATTGTTCTCACTCAGATCGTGAGAATAACATAAGAAATCTGATTTAGATTGGATCATGGTCTTTGTGCTTTTGAGGAAAAATGATTTGAATTTTATGAGGTTCAGTTTTCTTATCTGCAAAAATAAGATAACCTAAAC
>PVLC010026669.1:0-22550 GCA_004027655.1 Graphiurus murinus
AAAAAAAAAATCAATTTGATAGACAATTGATTCTCTATCTGTGCTAATGGAAGACATTATCTTTGCAATCTATCTGTGCTAATGGTACAGTGTCACAAATTGCATAATATATTAGCCAAAGTAATGGCCACATTCTTTAAATTTGGCATTGTGAAGTATTTAGGTTTACATTTGAATATGCACTCATCTAATATTCTGGGAATTTATGGTACTTCAAACAAAATAATCATGTTATTCAATTACTCTCCAATTACTTTATATCATTAGCTGTGGGCTCTAACCAGCCCCCACTATTTGGTATTCTTCAAATATGCATTAAGCTTTCTCACTTTCTCACCTTCTAATTTCTGACCTTGTACTTCCTGCTTACTGAAATATACTGTGAGCTTGTTTACTTTTTTTTTTCGGGGGGGGTGGTACTTGGGATTGAACCCATGGGGATTCTAACCCCTAGCCCTTTTTATTTGGAACAGGATCTCCGTAAATTGCTCAGGCTCTCAGGCTTCTTTCTTCACTTCTTATTCTGAGGTTTTAAGGATCAATCCCTCCTAAATAAAACAAATTATTTAATAGTATATTTTATTTACATATATCTATATAAATACATATATATGCATATATGTGAATAGGTACACATATGTGACATATAATCACTGTGAATATTATTTATAAGATATTCTAGTTCCTCTTGTCCTACGTTTGTTAAGTCCAGTGTATATGCAACACCTAATATTTTGGAGTTACCTCAATTCAGGTTTTCAGCAGCCACATGAGGCTCACCCTACAGCATTAGACACCACAGACTCAGAGGATACTGAGAATATGTAGAACATGTTTCTTAAACAGAAATATTTTTGTGTATCTGAAAATCAAATTTATTGAAGTATAATTTCTTTTTTATCTATTTTTTTTTTTTTTTTTTTGGTTGTACTAGGAATTGAATCCAGGAGCATTCTACCTCCAAGCTACTTCCCAAGCCCTTTTTATTCTTTATATTTTTTCTCTTGAAACAGGATCTTCCTTGATTGTTGGTGGTATTGCTGCATTGCTAAGGCTATCATTGAACCTAGGATCCTTCGGTCTCAGCTTCTCAAGTACTGAGATTACAGGCATGCACCACCCTGCCTGGTTTGAGGTATAATTTATATATGAATAAAACAAAGGTTTTAGTTGTACTTCAGTGAATTTTGAAAAATGTATGCACATATGTAAAAATGCTTTGATACATGGTCCTTTATTGCTGATATAACAAATAGCCACATGTTATAGCTTCAAAGAAAATAATTAACTTACAGAACTGGAATTCAGAATCCTGACATGAGTCTTCTGGTGCTAAATCAATGTTTGGGTATGGCCAGTTCCCTCTGGATTATCCTGGGAGAAACTCCCCCCACTTTTTTTTTCCTTTCCAGACTCTATAAGACACATTCCTTGTTATAGGAAGTTTTTTTCCATCTTTACCTCTGCATATCACTTAAATTTCTGCTTCTATCATCGTATCTATTTTTATGATTTTGACCGTCTTGCTTGCCTCTCATAAGTAGCCTCGTGATTATCTTATACTCATGATGAATAATCCAGGATAGTTTTAAAAATTACTATTTCTATCTTTAATTTTAGCCATTGAAATAACTTTGGATAAAAATATCATTGCAATTTTAATTTGTTTTTTTTTTCTAAAAAATAGTGATTGAGAATTTTTTCAAATATTTATTAACCTATTATGTATCAACATTTGTGAAGTACTAATAAAGCCTCCTGTTGGATTATAATTGTGTTTTTGTTTTCTTATTGCAAAGTTTTAAGAATTCTTTCTATATTCAACATACAATTCCTTTGTCAGAGATATGTATAGCAAATGTTTTCTCTCAACAAATACGTTTACTTCTCATTTTCTTTGGAAGATCAGAAAAGTCTTTGGAAAAGCATATTTTTTTTCATTTTGATGAATATTCAAAATCCAAAGTACTGGGGATATTATATGCTTTATTACAATTTAACTTTTATTATTAGGTCTATGATAATTTTAAATTAACTTATTTGAAGGAGTGAGGTAAGAATAAAAGTGTATTTTTTTCTCATATGTGTATTCAACTAATGCAGCATCATTTGGTGAAAAGAATTTTAATCTTCTGCTGAATGAAGACAATTTTGTAAATATGTGTATGTTGGCCCTTTCCTAAATTCTTTTTTCCTGATCTATTCAACATTTGTGTATTCTTAAACCACCACACTTTTTTTTGTTGTTGTTGAATCCTCAACTATAACTCCTTTTCATTATATTGTAGTAGCTGCTCTAGGAATTCATTCTCCTCTCTCTCTCTCTCTCTCTCTCTCTCTCTCTCTCTCTCTCTCTCTCTCTCTCACCTTTCTCTTTCTTCCTTCTTTGTACTGGAGATTGAACCCAGGGGCATCCCCAGCCCCTTTTTATTTATTTATTTATTTTTATTTTGAAACAGAGTCTTGCTAAGTTATTACATGCTAGCTTTAAAACTGTGATCCTCTTGTTTCAGCCTTTCAAGTACTGGGATTACAGGCATGAGCCATCATACCCAAAGTACCCATACATCATATTGAGGTTTAGTATAATAGAAATATACATTTACACAGCACCCAGTACATTTACCTCTAAATCCTACTCTGCTCCCTCTCCTTCCCCATTAATAATATTGAAATTGGTATTATTAGCTTCATTAAGGTACATAGGATTGTTCAAACTGTTTCCTTCATCAAGTCTCCTTGTTAGCCATATCCAACAACCAAGAAGTCCTGGGGTTGGTTTGTATTGATTCTTTCTTTTTTTTCTCTCTCTTTTTAGAACATATTTTCTTGCTTCTTTGTATGTCTTCTTTTATTGTAGGATGCATTTTGACTTTGATATAATATAAAGAGGTTTGAGTATTATTCTGAAAAACAAGAACTTTACAGGAGACTTTCTTTGTTTTATTTGAAAATTGTTTTTCAACTTTGCAAAGGCAACTTTAATGTAAACCTTAATCTCTAGATTATGGTTGTCATTTCTAAGCTTTGACCTTTTTAGAACCTTAGCTAAATGAGAGACAAAGTAACTCTGGTTGGAGAACAACTTGGAGGCCTTCCAAAACTGTGTAATTTCTAGTATTCATCCTCAGTCTTTTAGTAATTGCACCTCACTAAGGCTCAAAGAATCTCATCTTGAGCGAGTAGAGTCCAGTGCTCAATCGGGAACCTATGTGAAACCACCATACAAACTTCTGGTCTTCTCTGAGCTCCCTCCTTTTCCATGCTCAAATGCACAAAAATTAATTCTTTTACCAGTCTCAAACTCTAATCTCTGGCTCCACAGCTCAATAGGATTCTGCTTAGATTTTCCCTCCTTGTGCTGAAAGTCAGGAATTTGTCAACAGGCAGAGATGTAGAGTGAACATGAGGCTCATTCTATGTGTTTCCCTTCACTCAGCAATTTCAGCCCTGTATATCTTATCATCCAATGCCTAAAATGGTTACCTAATAACATTTTTCAATCTTTGTAACTTCTTTAGTAGGAGGACTAGTCCAATTCTAATTACTTAATCATGGTCCAAAGAGAAAATCTCTCCATTATGAAATAAATGAGTACATGTAATTTTTGCTTCCAAATTTTTCTTGTAAGAAAGTAGGAATAGCATTTGGCAGGACTATAAATCCATTATACGGTAGAGGAGATAGTAAGTTAGTGGGTATTTGAGTAAATTAATGATATAGGATTAATTCATCAATTATTCAAATTCCCTTCTTCTTGCTAATTTCTGATCTTTTCTGTCATGTTTGCATTCATATCTCAGGCTAATAAAAAGTATAAGTAGCTGGGCATGGTGGCGCATGCTTGTAATCCCAGCATTTGGGAGGCTGAGACAGGAGGATCCAGGTTTGCGGCCAGCCTCAGCTACCTAGTGAGGCACTCCACAACTTAGTGAGATTTGGTTTCAAAATAAAGAATAAAAAATAGGACTGGGGATATAACTCGGAGGTAGAATGCCCCTGAGTTTGATCCCCAGTACCACAAAAAAAAAAAGTATAAGTAATCTAATTTACCTCTATATTGCCTTGTTTCAAACTGTCCTTTACTGAAAAGTATACAAGCTACTTTTTTAAAAACATAATATTTAATCTGATTCTGGATAAATAAACAACATTTTATATTGATCAGAATGAGTTCCTGAATTTTTTTCCTCACATACTCTTTCATCTTCCCGTAACACTACTCAAATTTACATCCTTATGTTTGTAGCCTTCTATGAAAATTTCACGTTTTAAAACTGAAATGCACTTTGAAAGCTATATTTATACAACATCATTTGCATATTCAGAGTGTTGCTAGAAAGTAGATTTTCTATGTAGATTCAAATATGCCATATAAAGCTAGGTTCAATTTATACTTTCTTTGTATGAAAAATAAATCCATGTACAGTACCTATGCTTTCTAATGCATTCCTGTTCTGCTGGCTTTTTAGAAGGTAGCTGCAATATAAATGATATACACCAAAATACACAACACAGATTTTGTAGGTATTGTCCCTATTTGCTGTGGGTGAATTCCTTTCTAAAAAGTTTCCATCAGCTCTATTTATTTCATTTCTTAAAAGAGGTTTATTGTTGCAGCCTACAATCTAATGTGAAATTGCAGAATGCTGGCTCATTGCCCCGAGAATAAATCACCACATTGTGTCTTTTATTCAAAACACGATTTGGCATCTCTACTCTTGTAGGTTTTGGTTTTCCACAATGCAAATACACTTAGAAAACTGAAAAAAAAAATCTCAGAGTTATTTAAAAGTGATATCATATATATCCATATTTCAGAGAAAATTTTTAGGGGTCATTTCAATTTAAAAATATTTCTTGTAAAAAGGTAACTAAGGGATGAGAGACGAGTTGAGGCTGAAATTTTAAGCTTTTGACAATTCAGTGGTCTTTTTTTTTCTTTAGTACTAGGTACTGAACCCAGGAACATTCTACCTCCAAGATACAACTTCAGTCCTTTTCATTAAGTGGCTGAGGGTCTCACTTACTTGATGAGATTGGACTCACACCTACAATGCTACTGTCTCAGCCTCCTAAGTACTGGGATTCAGGCATCGATCACCATGCCTGGTTCTGATTTTATATTAAGGTGTTAATATTAGAAATAAGATTAAAGTTGAACATTGAAACTTGCTTTAGAGAACAGGATAAATTTTTCAAATATATTTTATATTGGTAAGTCATTTTTCCCCTCAAATACAATATACAACACTCATTTGTGGAACTTTCCAGTGATTGGTTGTCTAGTATGAGTTATTTCCATCAATAATAGAAAAGGCTCTACTACACAAAATTATCTCCCTTACAACCAACAAAGGTGGTTGAAATGCCAACAGTGGGTTTCATTTTTTTTTTTTTTTTACCTTATAGATTATATTAAGGTTTACTTTTATGTTTTTCCCTTGGAATTCCTTTATCAATTAACCAAATTATTGAGCTTAACATCATGCCAAGCTGAACAAGATCTCATGGAGTTTTATTCTAGTGTTCAAAAGAATGAAAACTAAGTGATGATAGAACACTAAGTCAGAGCACAAGGAGATGCATGGATGTGCTACTTTATGTAGAATGGTCATGAGGGTCTCTGATGAGGTAACATATAAAGATAGACCTGAGTGATTCTGAGGACTGACCCATGTGAATGATAGAACAACAACAACAAAATTCCAGTCAAGAAGAAATAAAGAGACTGGAAATGGAAATATGCTTGAGAAACTATGGGTCAGGGTGGCCAGAGCAAAGTGGGAATACTGTTTATAAAATGAATTAAGAGAATGACAGGAACACAGAAAGAAAACAATTTGGAAGAATTCCCAGCTTTGACCAATTTTCTCATTAACTAGAGCTAATCAATTTTATATAATCAAATGTAAATTTTAACTTATATCTCAGAATAAACATTTTATAGTATTTCCCTTGGCAAGGACACAATCTATCTTAGTTCAGTTTGTTCACCTTCTCAGCTGACTATTACAAGTATCTTCTAATTTAGCATTTTGCAAAATTGTATGACAATAAGGAAAAACTGTTAAACTTCAGATACCATGGCCCATCCTGCAATTAATGACTCATAAACATAAAGACAGGGCCCCGAGAAGCCATTTTTTTTTTTTTTTTTTGCGGTACTGGGGATTGAACTCAGAGGCATTCTACCTCCGAGCTATACCCCCAGCCCTATTTTTTATTCTTTATTTTGAAACCGAGTCTCACTAAGTTGCAAAGTGCCTCACTAGGTAGCTGAGGCTGGCCGCGAACCCAGATCCTCCGGTCTCAGCCTCCCAAATGCTGGGCTGAGAAGCCATTTTTAAACAAGTGACTTGGTGAATCTTATAATCAGAGATGTTTGGAAATTACTCATAATTATCAAAGAACTTCATTGCTTACTGTTTTTTCAGAAAACCAGTGATTTTGTTTGCTTTATTTATTTTGTTTTTTACATCCCCTCTAAACTTATCATCTTCTCCTCTCAGCATAAAAATTTCTAATCCTGTAGCTTTCTGGATTTTCCCGTTTAAAATCTTGGAAATTTATGTGAAGCCAGACTTCAGGCCAGCCTCCTCCATTTAGCAAGCTCCTCAAGGAAAGAAAAGGAGAAGAAAAATCAAAATCTAAAAACAGGATTCATAGTATAGTTCAGAGATAGAACTAGGTAGTTTTATCCTGGGTTCAATCTCTAGTGCAACAGAAAAAATAAATTAATGTGAGCCTTTTCACAGTTTAAATTTAATATATTTTACTCATATAATTTCCCAACACTTCTAGTTACATTCACCCAGAAATATATATCTTGTATTATCAAGTAAACCATACTAGGTTTTCAGAAGTTATCAGTTTTATGGCCCTGCACCTTTATCTTTCTATGTACACATAAAAACATATAGTCCTATCTTTGTGTCCTCTGCTTTGACATAGTTTGACCTTTAAATGAGCTTGGAAAAAACTTATAGTCCTTCAAGAATCAGGTAATTTTCATTCTACTTACACTTTATTGTTTACCTTTTGCAATTGATGAATATAGTTGACCTCTGCTGTGCTCTACACCCCTTGTAGCACTTCTGATAAAGTCATAATTTAAATTATGCAAATTAAATATGTAATCTCAAATATTGAATACATAAACTATTCCCTTCTCCATTAGAGTGTGAACTTCTTGAAAGCAAGAATGTATTGCATTAATTTGTGATTTGTAATTATCAGTAAAATTCATGGACTAGCTATGTAATCATAAAACTTTTGTTAAATAAATTAATGAGTTCAGGAGGTTAAATAAACAAAAAACTGGGAGTCCTAAAATTCAGAGACTATTTTTTTCCTTAAAATTATCATCTTTAATTAATCATGTTGGGTAACTTTTGGGAAAATACTAAGTATGCACAGCAAAATTAAGTACTTATTGATTATTCAGTTGGTTATGCATTTCTCACCCAAATTAATTTAATGTTATTCAATAATTTTTTAAAGAATTTTATCATATTTTGAAAGATTCTACCTATTATTTTAAATCCATGTACGAAGTTCTTCAAATTGCTCACCATCTGTTTAGGAACAATTTCAAATTGAGTTTACTTCCAAAACACTTGCTTCAATGACTAATGGAATAATGTGCAGGAAAAAGAGTGAGGAGGAATAGACAAAGAAAAAAGGAAGCACAGAAGAAAGACTTATAGCCAAGGGAGGAGAAATTATCTAGGAGGACACTGTCATCAGAAGAGGGTGAGGACAGTTGATTATGTAGATGACAGGAGTAGACCTAAATTGATACTTCAGTAAGTGCAATTTTGGAGATGGAAGGGATTAGCCAGAAAACTTAGGACAAGATTGAGGCTTTTATGAATGTTATACAGGGTTAGTTCATTGTTCTTGTTTTGTTTTTAGGTATTCATCATTTGATAGTATTTCCATAAAATGAAAAGAAAACAGATGTTGGAATAGGAAGTTACATATACTTGTGTAAAAGTGCATGTACATATACTTGAAAACCAAAGGCACAATAATTTGGAGGAATGTGACTTAACTGTGGAAGTTTAGAGAGTGGGGAATAAATCATTTAGAACACAGAATAAGAAATAGATAAGAATGTGAAAACTATATGTTTTCTAAAAGAAACAAGAAAAAACAGGATTCGAAAGGAATGCTTAGAAATTCTTGGAGAGAGGAAGCATAAAAGAAAAATCATTAATTATAAATAAATTTTGAAAATTCTATTTACCAAAAAATATCATTAAAATTAGTATGCATGCTATAGATGTAAGAAATAAAATTGTGCATATGTGACATTGTATCAATTTTATCAGGATTTATAAAGAACACTTAAAAGTCATTAATAAAAATATTTACAACTCAATAACACTGGGAAAAAGCTTAAAAGACACTTCAAAGAGACACATAAAAGTCGAGCATGATGGTGCATGCTTGTAATCCCAGTACTTTCGAGGCTGAGACAGGAGGATCACAGGTTTGAAGCCAGCCTTAGAAATTTGGTGAGGCCCTTCACAATTTTGTGAGACCTTGTTTCCAAATAAGAGATAGAATCTGGCTGGGGATGTAACTTGGAGGTGGAATGCCTCTAAGCTTAATCTCCAGTACCAAAAAAGAAAATAAAACAAAAAGGTACATACAAATGGACAATAAACCCTTCAAAATATTCTCACCTATCAGTTATCAAGAAAGTTGAAATTAAACACAAAATACTATTTTCTAAAACATTTATATGATTTTTACAAAAAAAAATATACCAATATAGCAGCAATTGTACTGTTATTATCCATCCATGAGAAATGAAATATATTTACACAGGGGTGTTCATCATAGCTGTATTAACAGCCAAAAATAAGCAACTCAAATGTCCACTAGCAGGAGAATAATAAACCAATCTGCAGTTTTGTCATACAAGTGAATATTACTTAACAATACCAAAGAATGAACAACTGGCACGTGCAACTCTATGTATGGGTATTAAAATCATTGCATTGAGAAAAGGAACTATACATCAAATATGCAGAAACTATAGTTCTATTTACATTAATTTGTAGAAGAAACAAAACTAATCTATGCTAATACAAGAGAGTGGTTGTCTAGAAAGTGGGGACTGGGGGTTGACTGAGAAAAAGCACATTGTGGGATTGTGGAAATAGTTTGTATTTTGAGTGGGAAAACGAGGCATAAACATTTAAAAATTCCAGATGGGCTGCTCAAATGACAAGTTAAAGGAGACTATCCCTTTTCCTTTTAGCATAATACATCACTATATCCTTTGAGAGTTAAGGCCATATCAGATCTTGCCATAATTTTACATTTTTCTAAAATCAATATATTTGTTTTCTACAAGTCAAACTAAAGAATATTTATCTGCTTTCAAATATCATTTAAAAGAGACAGAACACTTTCCTTTAAAGCATTAATAATAATGAACTATAACAAAATGTCATTTTTAAAAATACTTTAATATTATACATTTTTATATGTTCAAACCTCAGAATAAAAGAGTTCTCCCACTGTTTTTCATTAGTGAGCAGTACATGTTACTTTGTAGGAATTACCCTTTCACATGATAGAAACAGTTTCTTAGAGAAGATATTAAATATAGCAGTAGGTAATCTTTTGAATTAACTTTTCTATTAATCTCCTATGCTATCTTGACAGAAGTACAAATTTATCAACAAAAAAGAATAGAAGTTTAAGATAATGTGGCCCAATATGCAGCAAATCTTGTACTTTGTTATTTAAATACTGAATTATTAATAATAAAAGAATAAAACTTCCTATAAAGAAATGAATAATATAATTTTTTCTAACAGTTTAGCCCAAACTAAAGAATGTTCAGTCCTCTCATAGGGTCTTCCTCTTCATAAACAAAAATTGGAACATAAAATTTACATGCTATTTGTGGAATGCCAAAAAGTATTTATGGGGGGAAGGGCATCCTAAGGTACATGATGTACTTACACAATTATATCAAGGTCATTCACTGAACTGAACTTGAGAGGGAGGGAGGGCGAGGGAGCGGGGTGGGAATTGGGGAAGAGGTCAGATGAGAAATGTGTGCACATTTGTCTGTATCAATTTGTACCTAACAAAGATGTATACATACAAAGCACGAATTATTACAATAAAAAAGAATTATACAAATTCCACTGTAGTAGGTTTTAAATCAATAGAAAGTATTAATCTATCCAAACAATATTTACACAGTTTAAATTATTTTAATCCTCTAAATTTAAATAATTTCATCCTCCTATAAAATTCCCTAGCACTTTTCCCTAGCATTGTGTACTTTCTTTTTTAGTTCTACCTTACATTGTTATTCCTTTATTTGTTTCCACAGATCCTTTTTGTCTGTAGCTCTTTAATGATCGCCTATTTCCAACTGAGTTATCATAGTTCTTCAGTTTTCACATAGCAGTCATTAATAAATGTTTAATAAACAAATAGGCCTTGAAAACAAGAAAGGCAACATAAATACAACATATTACATTCCCCAAAACACAAATGCATGCACTAGTGGGAGTTAGCAGGAATGGCTAATGTGATCACACACACAAGTACTAGTGGGATATAAAACAAAAACAACAACAACAAAAAAACAAAGTTAAGAGAATAGCACTACCTAATGGGTTATGTTTTATGGTGATGAGTTGGCTTTCATTTTATGGAGATTAGCTAGTGGACTTTTGGCATTTGATAAAGATGCAGACACATGAACATACATAGTACTTGGTATTTTCTGTGTAAATGAATATTTATAAGAAAAGCCTTGAAGATTTATTCTACTTCTTCCTAGAACTGACTGGTTTTCACTAGTTTATTCATTGCCTGGGCTTGTCTGAATATTACTCAATTACTCAAATGCTTTGTTTTTATCTGCCGTAGGTCCTTCCAACCTTAACTTAGATTAAAACCATAAAAAAGTCCATTTTTAAAGCTGTGCAAAGAAAACACTACATCAAAACTGTTAATATACACCTCAAACAGAAAACATGCATATCTTCATTTGTCTTTCACCTCATTTATGTCAGCCTATATCTTACTGGCAAAAATTGCTTTCGCACAGCAGACAATCTAATTTGACTGTGATGCTCTCTGGCATTTGAGTATTACAACATTTCCTTGGTTAAAGTAAAAGATTTGCAAAACCAGTCCCAAAACTTTATTATCAGGGCAGAGCATCAGTGCATTTCTTGAACATTCATCACAAACAGAATGTGTGTGAGCTAGAGGAGAATGAATCATCCTAGATTACCTATCTGGTACTTGAGAGGCCTACCACAAAACAGCAGCAGCAGAGATTAACTTGCTGAAGTTCCAGGGAAATTTACAGAGGCTGTTCTATGGAGAAATAGAAACCCCATTTGCAAGATCTTTACCTGTGAAAGGTATCTTAAATCAGAGTAAGTCTGGACATGAAAATTCTGCCAGGGTGCCCCACAGGTCCAGGTAATCCTGATAATCTTCCCAACAACCTTCCTTTTCATTGGATGTTCTTACTTTTTGAATACACATGTGCATTCAAATGCAGATTAGTTTGACACAGGAACAAAAATTTAATGCTGTTGTTATCCAGCAGAGATTTTCATAGTCCTGAAAAGATACTCAGATAGGGTCTCTCAATCTTACCTTTTGCCAAAAAAGGAAACTGCGATTTTAGATATTTGTACATCCTCTTTCTAGTTGCAAGTATATTATGGAATAACTACTGGCCAGTTGATATAGCTACCTAATGAATTAATTACTCAGTGTGGCCTTCAGGTCAATACAATAGGACTCTTGACTGGATAAAAGGCCAGCCTTTTCTATGCTAATTATCTTTCCAATCTCTACTTTAGTAATTTCCATCATAACCATATTACGCTGAATCCAAAGCTACCAGCTACTAATTGGGGAAAAAAAAAACAAAAAAAAAAAAACTTGTGGAATCCTATCTCTGTGTAAGCAGAAGAGGTATCCAAAACATAGCCTTCCTCCCTCTACTACTCAAAAGATTTGCGTATTCATTCAACATTCTCATTTGAGACATCAGTTGGAATAGGGCACTGAGGACTGGATAAAAAAAGGAGCTTATTATTTATGGATGACATAATATATCTATAATATGTTCACATATCCATGAACAACAATTCACGTACATCATCCTAGGGAAAGCACTACTTAAAGACAGAATATATAAAGGAATGAAGAGCCCTTGTAAAAGAACTTGGCAGAAGGAGTCCATTGTATTTGCCCTGCCATCTGCCCTTTGAGCAGTCAGCATTCTTTCCTTCTATAGAATGCAGCACTGACACCGAAGAGCATCCTGCTCCAGACAACCAAGCCTGTCAGCACCTTGGCCTTAAAATTCCCATCCTCTAGAACTGTGAAAAAGTAATCTTTCAGTGTTTGTTTTTAGTTTTTTATTGTCTGTGTATAAATATCCACTCTCAGTTATACTATTATAGCAACACAAACAGACCACAAAACCTCTTATATTATTCTTCCCCATGATTCTTCCACAACCTGTGCCTCTTTGGGGTGTTATGTTGTTCACTTTCCTTTGTCACTGAATTAAGACTACACTTTCTATTCAACCTGGATCAATGCAACACATTCATCTTGGATTAAAAAATCCCATAGCTTGTCGATTCCTTTGTATGAGCTAACAAATATATTTTTGGTTAGAAATGTGTATATTATGAAAATGTTTTTCTCTTCACTTAGTAACTATATTTGTGATATTGTTTGCATTTTTAACACTTGGGACATTAAATTGGGCATCAAATATTCTGGGTGAAAATTTTAGTAATTTTTTCTCTATCACTAAAAAATGCTTGTTCCTGGGTATAATTGAAAGGACAAAAGTCTCCTATTCATGAACCAGACTTATACCAAATTGAAAAGACATTGTTTAGCTCCGCCTCAGAATTTCTCTTTTACAGATATAAACTTCTGATGGTTCCAGCAAAAGGAATTAGAGACTAAGCATTATAGTGAAACTGAGAAGATTTACAAATTAATATTAAGTCCTATGTCCTATCTTAAATAAGATTGATTAATATAATGTAATGCAACTTACATTATATTAATTTTGATACTATATTCCTATTTCTGAAACTGTTTTTATATTTTGATAAAATTAATCTCGCCAGGTGTGGTGGTGCACACTTATAATCCCAGCGTTTGGGAGGCTAAGACTGGAGGATCCGGGTTCGCTGCCAGCCTCAGCTACCTAGTGAGGCCCTCCGCAACTTAGTGAGACCCTGTTTCAAAATAAAGAATAAAAAATAGGACTAGGGGTATAGCTTGGAGGTAGAATGCCCCTGGATTCAATCCCCAGTACTGCAAAAAAAAAAAAAATTAATCTCAAAATGAATCAAAGGGACATAATACCACTACCTGTGCTGAATCACTGATTAAGGAAATAAGAAGTTAATTTGTATTGGAAACCTAAGTCTAGACATGACTATACAACAAACATTACTGATAGCATTAATGAAATCATAGGTTTACTTGCTAATACTACTTACTTACTTGTTTCTAATCTAGGCATTTTATTCTTAACTCCATGAACATTTCTATAATTTAAAACATGAGTCATGCAACAGAAAACTCTAAATAATGCAGTGAAGAAGAAAGAATTAAAGCCATGCATACATTCATATGCAAACATCTATCCAAAACTACTATAATTTTTCAGATTTTTTTTTTTTTTTTTTTTTTTTTTGCAGTACTGGGAATGAACCCAGAGGCATTCTACCTCCGAGCTACACCTCCAGTCCTACATTTTATTCTTTATTTTGAAACAAGGTCTTACTAAGTTGTGGAGGACCTCACTAAGTAGCTGAGGCTGGCAGCAAATTCCAATCCTCTGGTCTCAGCCTCCGAAGTACTGGGATTACAAGCATGCGCCACCATGCCCGGCTCAGATCTTCAAGGGAATGTGCAAAATTTTTCTTTAACATCACTGATAACTTCTTCTAACTGTTCTCAGCTTGGAGGCCCAATAGCTGCTCCTTTACTTGTCCTAAAAGCAAAATGAATATATTTACTGCCTCTATAGCTATTTTCTTTCTTACTTTGCAGACTATATTCTATTTAAAAATTACATAAAATGCACAGTAGATAGTTTGTTTAGTTTTCAACATATAATCTATATACTCATATAAGAGGCAGGCTATACTTGAAAACCTTCCTCTGCGTCTATAATAGAAAGCCTGAGAAATGTGATAATGA
This sequence comes from Graphiurus murinus, assembly GCA_004027655.1. Taxonomy (NCBI): domain Eukaryota; kingdom Metazoa; phylum Chordata; class Mammalia; order Rodentia; family Gliridae; genus Graphiurus; species Graphiurus murinus. Next base: position 14,245 of record PVLC010026669.1, read on the forward strand.
ATTTTATTTTTTCTTATATTTATTGATTTCAATTTTAAACATTTCAAAGTAAATTAAAACATATCAATATAAGAATTTTTTAGTCAAAAAGAAAAAAGGAAATAGGAGGCTATTAACCTGAGTTTCTTTACCCAAACCGAAACTTAATATAGGCAAACTGAAATTTAATATGAAGGCATTCCTTCTGACCTAAAAGAGAGAGAGAAACTGACATAGACAATCAGACACTGAGGCAGCTGATTGGTTTTATAACTAGGAACTTCCCATCAGACCAGGGTAAAACAGGGAAAATGCCAAGCTATAGCCAGTCAAGTAATTTCTATATTTCTAAATTCAGACAAAAAAATCCTCACTGCTCACACTGTTCTAACAAAACTCTCCGAACCATTTCTATTTTTGAGTGCTGACCAATTCGTGAATTGGTTTTTGCTCTACTAAACTCGGATTTATTTTGTCTAAAGTTTTTCTTATAATAACTCTTCACTTAAATATTAATATATGGACATTTGATTGCAGCAAAAACTATGATAATTTACCTTCAAACGGTGCATAATAATTTCAATCTGGAGATATTTCACCATCAATGAACCATTAAATTAACTTGTAATTTGGATTTGAAGAAATCTTGAGTTTAATTTTAAAGAGTCTGGTCTATTAGGATTCTGAATCTCATAAAAGAAGCCTGTAGAGTAATTTCAATTTATTTTTCTTGTTTTCTGTACATTTCAAAGAGGAAAAAAAATTCTTTCTACAAGGTAGGTTTACAAACATTTTTGTTAAATACTAAATTATGCATGTATTTCACGTATTCTTTTTAATTTTTTCATACTAAATTTTCTCTTTTTAAATTTGTTTTTCTGAATAAACTTAAACTTACCTATTTTTTAATAACACTAAGGCTTGGAATGGATGGCTCTAACTGATGTTGTTTAAATGGCATATCAGCATAATCCAGAATTTTTAAATCTCTTTATATTTCTTAAATGTTATTTCTCCTTTAATATATTTTAATATTTATTATCTCTTCAGTGCATAAACACATTTTTACTTGTTCCTTCTTTCTACTATTATGGTAATATAGCATGTAGCATCAATCACTGAAAGATATACTCTCTGTTAAAGCTATTCTAGTCATACCCTCTATGAACTAAAATAACCCAGTAGAATCTACTCTGTTCACATGTGTATGAATAATCAAACTTATAGAGGGACGTTTTGCTGTCTGAGGGTTTAAAAATATACCTTAATTAGCATCACATGACTGAAAACACAGTAAAATATACCAAAATATATTTCCTAGTCCTTTTAAGCCATGTCACATATGGAGATCAAATATCCTTTGAGGCTGGAGAGTGATAGTATATGCCTGTAATCCCAGCAATTTAGGTGGATGAAACCAGAGGATCAGACATTCAACACAAGACTAGTCAACTTATTGAGATCGTGCCTCTCAAAAAAAGTATATATATATATATATATATATATATATATATATATATATATATATATATATATAATATATTCAGTTGATAGTACCTTTTCTCATACATATATAATTAAGCTCATGATTAAACTGAAGGATAAGATTCAAGACATAATTCAAATGGTATCTTTCTAGACTCTTGAGATCAATGAGAATACCCTGTGGACTCTATAATGTCGAATTCTTTCCTTAAAACCTTTGTCACTTACTTCTTAGGTTTTTGCTTATGCATTTTCTCAGTTTTACTTTTGAAACTTGAGTAAGTAATTTCTTAAAACACATTGACTTCTTTTGAAATATATTTCACATATTGACTGCTTTCTCCACCTGTTAATTTTGAAATGGTTAAAGGGTCTTAGTCCTCCTTGTGTGTTCAAATCTGAGTTCTCTGGGTCTCTCTTTACAACATTTATTTAGCCACATTTGTTATCTATTTTGTTGACAAATGGAACAATATAATTACCTGAAAGAACAACATTCCCATTCAATGGCTTCCTTCAGTGCTTCAAATTGTTAAGGATGTTTTGGGAAGCATTGGGCAATGAAAATTAGTATTTAATTATCTCTTTCCCATATTAAAAAGTTTTATTTAAAGAGCTCCATACAAACTACATATACAAATGTAACTCAGAACATCAATCTTTATCATCTCCTACAGGCTTATAAAATTAGTTTAGGTCAAATTGTATAACTCTCTGTAATTTTTCTACATCTGAGTGGATATTTTGGAGCAGTGATTTGTAAACTGTGTATAGGAATCACCCGGAGACCATACTAAAACCATCTAATGGCCCAGGCACAGTTTCTCATTCAATTGGTTTTGAATGGGGCCTGAGAACCTACATTTAAACTAGATGATGCTTTTTAAAATCACAGCTGTGGGAGAAGAGGTCACGCAGTTCTCTTTTCTGAAGAGTAAAATCTCTACCACCATAAAATCAAATAGTGTTTCTTCCTTATATCCATTTGCTAAACTCATTGTCCATAGCCATACATATTTCTAGGCTCACAGAGCTAAAATAATGATATATTTTGTATTTTCTTACTTAAGTGTTTTTTCCTAAGAGAAGCGGGGATGTTTTGCCAGTTGTAGAGCTGAGATTAAAATCAAGGCTTCTCGACTCTCAGCTCAATGGTTTTTCAAATCCCCTTATGTTTTTCTAACTTTTATCTAATTAATAGTATACAAGATTATTACAATATCCAATGCCAGTTTAATTCCTCTAATACCTTGATTTTTCAGAGTTATGGCATATAGTTTATTGTAGAGTTTGTTTAGATAGGTATTCTACAGTTTACTATAACCATTAAGCCTTCTTTGATCGATCATATAATTAGGAAAATTTACTAAAGTATCTTTATACCAACTACAGAAGAAATGAAAAAAATCACAGAAAAAAAAAAGCACTACACAGGGAGTCAGGAAACCATAGTTGTATACTTAGCAATATTAAAAATTGGCTGTGAAAAATTTTGAGCCATTAAATCTCCTTTCCCAGGCAGTTTTGCTTTTGAACCCTGTCCTGGGCCATAAGCATCAGAGGATATTAAATACCCCAAAGAATCCTGGGAAGCACTTTGCTGCATCTTCTCTGTGTCTTAGACAGAAGGCAAGAGCATCTAAATGAGGAGGAGGTGGGCAGCTTGTACTGCTGTCAATGTGGCAGATGGACATTGCTTCTATGTGGAGAGGAGTAAGTGGAAGCAGTGCAGAGATCACAGACAAATTAACCTGTCAACTTCTTCCCCTCAAAAAGCATGAATGCAATAGCCTTCCACAAATAGATACTTCCACAGCAACTGTCATCTTCCAGCAGTGCCAAAGGTACACTCTCGTCTCTCTTTTATGGTTCTAGATTTACAACAAATTAACACACAGTCTCAGTGGTAACACATGGTGGCTAAGGAACATTATTAAATTATATTTTCCTTAACTTTATCTATATGAAGATCTAGCTGTAACATGCATGGAAAATGATACCACCACTTTTTAATGTGGTACCTGGATGAATATTGAGCACTAGCATTTAGAACAATTTTAGTTTATATTTAGTGAAAATAAATTTAACTTAAAGTAAAATTTTAGGCCTCAGCATTATTTACAACAATTTCAAATATTGTTATCAATAAGCTTATGACAATGGCGTTTACTCTGGTGGTATTATGATTCCAAATTCAGAAAAACAGTGTGTGTGTGTGTGTGTGTGTGTGTGTGTGTGTGTGTGTGTGTGTAGTGTTATAGAGAGAACTTGGTCTGATTTTATTTAAATGAGATATGGCTTCAGCTGTATCTATAAAGATGGTATATTTTAGAGTAATTCATAGATTAAATGTAATATGTTCTGAATCAGCCAAAAGATGAAATATCTTGATGAATGAAACACATATCAAACTTGACCTTATAGGCACTCTCATACAGAATATGAATGTCAGCTAAATGCTGTGAAAGCAATTTGATTAAGTTTATCAAGATGAATAGGAAAAGTTACCAAAGTGTTAGATGATTCTTAAGCCAAGAACAAATTGTAGTTTCTATAAATTATACATTTTTTTTTTCTGTACAAAGCCATTGGGAATGAATTTCTGCTTGCTACTAATATTAACCAAAACTTACAAAAGAATAGATCTATGTTAACTGAACTTAATATAATTAAGTAATTTTGAAATGTTAGAGAAAATAGAAATGTTTTAGTAAAAGCTAGAGGAATATGTAACAATACTTGATATATAAATGTAAAGAAAAGAGAGCAATGAAACAAAACATTTCTGTGACCATGGAGAATTTTTTTTAATAAAATAATACTAAAACTAATTAATATACTGACTATTGCTTTTCTAATTATTCATCAAGGTATATTCCTGACTGAGAAAAAATTTGAATAAAGTAATCAACATATTGCTTGTTTAATTTTCCTAAAATATCCCAGTAGTGAAATATGAAAGAACTTCAGAAATAGTGTATGATTCTTTATGGGACACAAAAATTACAGGAAGAAATTGAAATATTTTGTTTTCTTTGACAATAAACTTACCCTACAGAAGTCTATTACAAAGTTTGCAAATAATATGTAAAACAAATGGCTTATTCCCAAATCTGTACGTGACTATGCTAAATTCACTGATGTTTCCAGTTGCTACTGCCTCCACAGAGTGAAATTTGTTACACTGAAATTAATATGAAAATGTTATCTACATGGGTGTGGTGGCTCATGCTTGTAATCCTCATACCTGGAAGGCTGAGATATGAGGATAGAAGGTTTGTGGCCAGCCCCAGAAACTAGTGAGGCCCTCCGCAACTAAGTGAGACCCTGTTTTAAAATAAAGAATAAAAAAATAATAATAATAAGGCTGGGAGTGTAGATCAGAGGTAGAATGCCCCTGGGTTCAATCCCCAGTACCGCAGAAAAAAAGGAAGGAAGGAAGGAAGGAAGGAAGAAAGGAAGGAAGGAAGGAAGGAAGGAAGGAAGGAAGGAAGGAAGGAAGGAAACATTATCTAAGAGTGTAATCTCTCACAAAAGATCACAAATTGCATGAAAATCATAATTATGTCAATAGAAACTGATTTTTCTTAAATTAAGAACATTTTAAACTTTATTGGAATTTAATTGGCAAATCAAAATTGCATATATTCTTTCATTTCACATTTTATATATGTAAGCAATGCAAAATGATCACCAACGGCAAGTTAGTTAACATATTCATGATCTTGCACAGTTACCATTTTGTGCGTGTGTATGTGTATGTGTGTGTGTGTGTGTGTGTGTGTGTGTGTGTGGTGAGAACATCTAAGATCTACCTTGTTGAAAATTTCAAATATACAATAGGGTATTGCCAACTTATAGTCCTTATGCCACCCATTATATTCCCCAAAGTATTCATACTACATAACTGAAACTTAATATCCATTTATATCTGAATTTAATAGAAAATAATAAAACAAAATTTGAGTTGCATGCCTTTATTTTGTTGTTCATTCAGGCTTATACCACAATATATACCATAATATAATTCAGACATGTATATGAATCATTTAAGCATTAAATTATGTTCTTTAGGATATTTTAGTTTATATTACATTTATTTATGTGTTTAATACTAAGAATGGAACCCAGAGGCACTCTACTAGTGAGCTAGTTTCTTGGCCATTTTTTATTTTTTATTTTGAGACAGAGTCTCACTAAATTGCCCAAGATGACCTTGAACTTGCAATCCTACAGAGTATCTGGAATTATAGATGTTTGTCACTATACCAGCTTAATTCATAATTCATATTAAAACCATTGGTTTTGTCCAGGCTTGGTGGCACATGCGTGTAATGCTAGTACTTGGGATGCTAAGATAGGAGGATTACAGATTTGAGTCCAGCCTCAGCAAGTTAGTGAGGCCCCCAGCAATTTTATGAGATTTTGTTTCAAGATCAAAAATAAAATAAAATAGAGCTGGGTGTGTATCTCAGAGGCAGGTTGCTCCTGGGTTGAATCCCCTTACCACCCCTACACACACACACACACAAACACACACATACAGAAAAAAATCATAGGCTTAAATATTATTTTGAGATTTGTGGGTTTATTTTCAAACAATGAGGATGGTACATGTTTGATTGAAATCTGAGATTTTTTTCCTAACTCTCATAATTCTTTCTTTTTGTGAGTATGTGTGTATGTTTATGCATTTAATACTAAGAATGGAACCCAGAGGCACTCTACTACTGAGCTAGTTTCTTGGCCATTTTTTATTTTTTATTTTGAGACAGTGTCTCACTAAATTGCCCAAGATGACCTTGAACTTGCAATCCTACAGAGTGTCTGGAATTATAGATGTTCGTCACCATACCAGCTTAATTCATAATTCTTAAAGGCTTAGATATAACTAGGCCTCTATTAATCTTGCGAAGTTTTCAATGAAAGGTTGTCCTTATGCCTTAGTTTCCTCAGCAAGGATGATTACTTTAATGATCTCAGAGAGCATCATTTATAAGTTTCTCTGTTCATAAAGACATCACCTACCACAGGTCTTCCTAGAAAGTCCAGCAGAATCTCAAGCAGGACTGGGGCCACCTGCAGGCTTAGTAAAGTTGTGATCAGGCCAATTATGTAATGTAGTGAAACTTATCAAGCACACTCTCTGTTTCTGTCCCCATGTGTGTGTGTGTGTGTGTGTGTGTAGGTGGGAAGGGTACTAGGGATTGAACCCAGGGTCATTCTATCTCTGAGTTATACCCTGTCTTTTTTTTTTTTTTTTTTAAAGAAACAGGCTAGCCTTAAGTTACTACATTACCCTCAAACCTCTAATCTTCCTGTCTCAGCCTCTCAAGTACTGGGAATACAGTTGTGAGCCACCGTACCTAGCTTATCACACTGTCTTGACCTCTTGACCTTGTACATCTATGTTCTGCAAGATAGCTTACCATCCTCCATAGAACTGTCATCTTTCCTGACAGTTAAGTAAAAAAAAAACAAAGAAAGATCATGCTACAAACCTTGAAGTTTCTATCTTGATATTATCTTTCTAACTATACTGGAAGTATCTCAGCAGATTTCCTTAAATCCTTTAAAGTATTCTTAAAGCATTTGCATTTGGACTATTTCAGGTTCAATGAACAAACACAGCTTCATATTTCTGCTCAATATTGGCTTGTTGGTAATAATAGTATATGATAGAAAGGAATATGATTTAATTTAAGTATTTTACTTCAAATAGTAATGAAAATTTGCAGTTTGGGAAAAAATAAAGGAGGATTTAAATGGAATGTTTTCTATCAGAGACTCAATCCTCAGCATCCAATTCTGGAAACAAGCAAATAATCAATGAGATTTGCTTCTTTGTTCAAACTCACTGGATTCTCCTGGGATATATTTACATAGTTTTACTATCAAGCAAATTGCAGAAATAAGCCATTTCTTTGAGAATGTCAGTAGAAAAAAAAGTCATTTCTCACTGTGGAACAGTTGCAGAACTCATAACAGAAATGGAATTTCTGTTGCCAAGTACAGCATCCCCACATTAATAATATTCAATGAATAGATCCAGTAGTTTCAGATGCTTCTATTTTTATTTCTGTTCTTAATAGCAATAAGAGACGACAACCATTTTTTTCCTTAGAGGTTATTGCATTGTTCTGATCATTGAAATCACTTGTGTTTGAGCCTTCGCTCTTATTTGCATTCTATGGAAACTGGGGAAGGCAGTGGCTGTCTATGTCTTACTGCTCAATTATAAAGCACAGAAAACACTCCTTCATATGTATTATAAGAACAAACTGGGCTTATACTTAATAAGTCAGGAAACATCCTATTGGGGTTTGTAGAATTCACATCTAAAGAGAGAAATCACATTTATTTTTTTCCAGAGAATCTAAGCTTTTCATTAGTTATCTCTGAAAATGAAAAAAAAAAAAAAAAAAAACACCCTTTATGGGTGCTGAAATACTGAGTAGATGTATTGCTTAGAAAAATAAACTTTAAATTAAGAATCATGTCCAGTGAAGAATCATATTAAGAGAGAGTTGAAAGAGAGAAAAGAATCTTAATAAGATGAATGCACATCTCACTTTACTTAATTATAATAAACTACATCAAAGGTACAGTCCGACTCTCAGATCAGAGCAATAATCTTCTAAACTCAGAAATTCAGTTTTACAAAACTACCTAGGAGAAAAGTTTTGGAGTGGAATATAGTCATCTTTCAATAAGTTCTTCCCATGGACTCACATAAAGTCTTATTTATTACCTTATTATTGCCTGTTTGGCCTGAAGCAACCTCCAAGAGAACAATTTGAGCTGATTTTTTTTTCTCTATCATGCTCAAAGAGATAATGAAA
>PVLC010026670.1:0-22504 GCA_004027655.1 Graphiurus murinus
AATCTTTTCCTCTATTGTTACTGGATTTCCTGTCTTACTTAGTTTAGACCTGTTACCCTCACCTAAGATTACACGGAATAGTCTCAAGTTTCCTCCTGCCACTATTTATTTTATTTTTTTGGCCTTTGGAACCTATGAGGCTCGTTTTGTACCGGGTGTGAGCGTGACGGTTATCTTTCTGTGTCGACCTGACTGGGCCGTGCGGTGTCAGATTTAACCTTCTCCTGTGTGCGCCTGTGAGGCTGCCTTTACTCAGCGCTGACAAAGACACCTGCCAAGAGCACGTCGAGAGGGAAGGTTTATTTTTGGATCCCGGTTGCAGAGTGTCAGTGCACGCTGGCTGGCTCCCTTGCCCCACAGCTGACGCCACGTCATGGTGGGAGGGCGAGGGGAGCCAGGAGGAGAGAGGAGAGCCGCTGGCTCAGCTGGTGCAGGCAGCCGGGAAGCGGAGGAGGTGAGGGGGGATGGGGTGGGGGTGGGGGAGATGAGAGAGATAAACCCTTCCATGGCAGGCCCCCAGCCACCTACTTCCTTCCACCTCCCCCTAGACCATCAGCCCTCAGTGATTCAGTCCTTCCTGTCCACCGGCGAGGGCAAAGCCCGCACCATCCCGTCTCTTCTCCGAAGCCCCCTCTGTACACTCCCGAGCTGGGGACGGGGACTTCAGCGCACGAGCTCTCCGGATCCACCCTCGACGCCGTGCCTGGGTGAGAGGACACAGGCCCTGGCCCTGGATCAGGCGGAGGAGGCGGCCCACACAGCCCACCCCGGATGACGGTCTGGGTGCAGAGGTCCGGCCCCTGCCCTGGTGTGCGGTGGGTCTGAAGGCCATTCCTGTGGGACTGGCAGGTCCTCGGCTGCCTGTGTCGCCCGAGTGCTTCTCTCTTGGCCAGTCTGGCTGCTCTTGGTGACTCCCAGGTAATGCTCCCAAGAGACCCCCACATCAGTGTCTGCTTTCTGGGACCACCCAGGTCAGGCTTTCTGGGAAAGACACTGAACTTTGAGGTCTGCAGGCAGAAGATTTGGGGCGGGGCCAAGGCCGGCAGGTCAGCTGTCGGGGCCACCTTGCTGGTGGCTGGTGAGGGGTACACGGTGGGTACCCCATCAGGAGCCGGGGTGAAGGTGATGCAGGAATTACAGAGGTAGGGGGTGGATATCTGGAGACAGACGACAAAAGTGGAACCTGCCTTGTTTCCAATTTGAGGCCAGGTGTGGAAGCCAGAAGGCCTGCTCACGGCCTGTCCCGAGACAGGCAGGATCCTCTGCAGACTCGGGGCCTGATTCAGACTTGGGCCTCTAGAACCATCAGAGAATAAATTTGTGCGGGAACACCCAGTCTGTGGAAATCTGTTGCAGCTGCAAGAAGATGTGCATATAATCATCTCTAAGGAGCTTGGGAAATTGATGGCATGCCCTACGTGGAGCGGATACACCACAGTAGAAGAGGGACTAAACTCAGAGATGGGGGTACGTTACAGAAGGGACAGAAGGCCCTACTCGAACCTGAGGCCTGAGTTCCAAAGGGGTGGCCGCAGAGAGCACTGGGCACACTCAAGTGGCGTGGCCACACTGGGGAGAGGGCGTCAGCACCGCTGAGCTCAGTCACAGGTCTGGGCTCCTGAGGACAGGGGTCAAGGACAGGGGTCAATAGCATCCCCAGATAAGACAGGCCAGGTGGCAGCCCCTGGTCATCAGAAGCAAGGGGCTCAGGCATCACAAGGAGTAGCAAAGTCAGAGAGGAAGCCAGGAGTCTGGACCAAGGGAGCGCAATGGAGATGGATGCCAGACAGAGCCCGGCAGCCCCAGAGGAGAGACAGAGACAGCTTTGTGCACGCCAGTCCTGAACGCAGCCCCAGCCAGTCATGGAGATTCCTTGCCCTATTTCTGAACCTGAGCTGAGTTTCAGAACCCGCTGGCTGGAGCCACAGGCCAGGCCCGGGAGGAAGGACCTGTAGCACTATCGCCTGTGCCTGTTTAGCTGCCTCCGATCCCATCTCCTCCTTGTCCAGCTCTGCCCCACGTAGCACCAACAGTGCTGCTGCGTGTACACCTCGGGTAGCATTCCCAGGGAACCCAGCCTGAGCTACTCAGTTAGAGGAAGGCTATTGAGTTTCGTAGGTTTGTCTTGTATCCAGTTGCTTACAAAATTCTCTTGAAACTGCTAATATTTTTGGAGAGTATCTTGCATTTTCAGTTTCCTTCCTCCCTCCCTCCTTTCCCTCCCTCCCTCCCTCCCTCCCTCCCTCCCTCCCTCCCTTCCTTCCTTCCTTCCTTCCTTCCTTCCTTCCATGTGTATGCATGCACCTGTGTGTGCACACGCACATGTGCACGTGTGCTACTGGGTATTGAATCCAGTGGCATTTATCCTCTGAGCTATAGCCCCTAGCCATTTTTTATTTTTTATTTTGAAGCAGAGTCTTGTTAATTTACTGAGGCTGTCCTTGAACCTGTGACCCTCCTGTCTCAGCCTCTCAAGTACTGGGATGATCGGTGTGTATCACCATGCCCAGCTTGTATTTTGTGTTTTTAGGTATATAATCATAATGTCCTCCAATATTTTGCCTCCTTGTTTCCATAGATATCCAATAAATAAAGAAATAAATACAATAAAATAAAACAAACATTTTATTTTCTTGTCTTGGTTCATTAGGTAGAATTGTCAAACGAACATCAATGATAGTTATGACCAAGCATTCTGCCTCATTCCTCATCTGAACACATGCAATATTTTGAAGCTAGTTTTTATCATATTTTGGTAGTTTTCCTCTCTTACACAGAATTTTTAAAAATCAGAAAAGAGTTATTCAAAGCTATCAAAGGCCTCAGGTATCACCTCACAAAAATGTAGGGTGTTCTCCTTTATTTGTTGATGTAGAAAATTATTGATAAATTTCCTAGAGTTAAGCTATTCTTGTATTTGTAGCATAAATTCTTATTTCCTTAAATACATGGGTTGTATTCAGTTTGCTGTTATTTTATTTGAAAAATTTTGGCATCAATATTTGTGAGTGAAATTTCCTATTACTTTCTTTCCTACACAATTATTTTTGCCTCTTATTTTATTCTATTTATTTATGTATTGTAATTATACATAAATGTCCCATAAAATTCTGAAAAGGTTTTTTTCATTAATGTAATGTTGGCTTTTAAGAATGAATTTCGGTGTTTTCTGTATTTTTTATGTATTGTAAGTGTTTCAGTAAGGGGATGGTTAATCTGTGTGTTAACTTGCCTAGGCCAAGGTGCCCACGGATGTGGTCAAATGTTACCCAGGATGTTTCTGTGGGAGTATTTTTGGATGAGATTTTGGACATTAAGTAAAGCAGATTTTCCTCCACAACGTGGATGGGCCTCATCCAATCAGTTGAAGGCCTGGATAGAATAAAGGCTCGCTTCCCTGGCAAGAAGGATTTCTCAGCCGTTGACCCTTGGACTTGACCAGCAGTGTCAGCGCTCCTCTGGGTCTCCTGTCTAGCAGCCACGCTACGGCTCTTGGACTTGCCAGTCTCCATAGTCAGGTGAGCCCATTCTCTCTCCTCTCTCTTTCTTTCTCTCTCTCCACATTTACAAATAGGATTGCAGTAGGATGCATACATATATTGTATCCCATTGCTTCTGTTTCTCTGGAGGACCTTGACTAACACAAATAAGGGAATTCTTTGATTCCTCAAGGTTAAACAGAGCTCACCTGTGAAAATGCCAGAACCTGTGTGTTTCACGATGCTGGTATTGAATGATCCCTCAGATTTTGTCTGCAGTTTCCAGTTGTTTTCCTCTTAATCATCACGGCCTTTTTGTTTTGGCCAAAGCCTCAAAGTGTACCCATCCATCAGGTGATCAAATCCATCTGACCACTGCTAACGAGCGGCTGGGGTTTCCATTCTTGTCCAAGTAGGGCTGGGCTGGGTTCCCTGCACCTGGAATTGTGCTATTTCAGACAACGCTGTGTGAACATCATGCTCATATATGTTCATGTGTTCGTGTAGGTAGCACACGTGTTTCTGAGAAATTCTTAGCAGAGGAATTTCTGGGGCATAGGGATGCACGATTAAAGCCTCAACAGGGTTCAATTCCCCTTGGCGGAGTTGGGAATTTAAGGATGGCACAGAGTCTTGGTTAATTCTCTGAGACAAGGGTAGCTCCAGCAGATATCATGGCTGGTCTTCAAGGTACGTGCTTAAAGGATTGCAAAACAAGTTTGCAAATTGGAGGAGACAACTGGCAGATAGCAATGAACATAAGAGATGCCTCACCTCCTAATGACAAAGGGAATTCATGTCACAGCATGGAGGTGTCTGTTCCATGTAAAACTGGTAGAATTAAAAACCTTGTGTTTGAGCCGGGCGTGGTGGCGCACGCTTGTAATCCTAGCATTCGGGAGGCTGAGACCGGAGGATCCGGGTTCGCGGCCAGCCTCAGCTACCTAGTGAGGCACTCCGCAACTTAGTGAGACTCGGTTTCAAAATAAAGAATAAAAAATAGGGCTGGGGGTGTAGCTTGGAGGTAGAATGCCCCTGAGTTCAATCCCCAGTACCGCAAAAACAAACAAACAAACAAACAAACAAACAAAAAAAACTTGTGTTTGGAGATGGGGTCTGCAGTGTGGATGTGAGGGTAGATTTGTTCAATATTTTTAGTTTGGTGATTCTGTCAAGGTTTTAATTGTGCATCCTCATGCCCCAGAAATTCCTCCTCTAAGAGTTTCTTAGAAACGTGTGCTAAGCCGGGTGTGATGGTGCACGCTTGTAATCCCAGCATTTGGGAGGCTGAGACTGGAGGATCCGGGTTCACGGCCAGCCTCAGCTACTTAGTGAGGCACTCCACAACTTAGTGAGACCCTCCACAAGTTTCAAAATAAAGAATAAAAAATAGGGCTGGGGGTATAGCTCAGAGGTAGAATGCCCCTGAGTTCAATCCCCAGTACCGCAAAAAAAAAACCAAAAAAAAAAAAAAACATGTGTGCTACCTACATGAACGCATGAACATATATGAACAAGGATGTTCCCACACCAGTGTCTGAAATAGCAAAAACTGGAGACACACTGTGGCATCATCATTATTAAAAGAATAAACTAGAACCCGGCGTGATGGCGCATGCCTATAATCCCGGTACTTGGGAGGCTGAGACAAGAGGATTGCAGGTTCAAGGCCATCCTCAGCAACTTAGTGAGGCCCTCCACAACTTAGTGAGACCCTGTTTCAAAACAAAAACAAAAACATAAAATAGGGCTGGGGGTGTAGCTCAGAGGTAGAGTACCCCTGGTTCAATCCATAGGACGATACACACACATATACACATACACACGAATAAAATAGATCTGCATGTGCCTGGAGGGAATGAAGTCCACGACATATTGTGGAATGATATCCATGACATATTGTTGTTAGATAAAAGAACCAACTTGCAAAATGCATGCGTCGTATGAAGCACTTTTGCACATTGTGTGTATTTTTGTGCAAAATGTCTAGAGAAAGTAGATGCCAGATTGTTAAGAGTGGCCGGTCCTGTTATGTGACAGGTGTGGGGTGGGGGAGGGGACTTCATATTTTATATTACATGCATCTGAAATGAAAAGTAAGTGTACATTGCCTTGGCAATAAAACAAAAAGAGTTTTAGTGCTTGCCACACACACACACAATTCTGATGTAATTTTCAGCCCGAGGAGCAATACCCGGGCTTCTTCACTCTGGGAACTGGACCCCATGTGACTCGGTCTTCAGGGAAACTAGAAAAGGCGTTAATTCTATTAATTAATGCATCCACGGAATCCATCTCAGCAAAGACGTCTTAATGAGGTGCCTGGGGCATCCAGTGTTTACCGTATAATCCTCAGCTCAAGGTCCCTCCTGTGTCAGGCCGAGGGAGGGCGAGGTGCAAGATCGCCACAGCTCACGGCCCCCTCCCTCCGGGGACACAGACCCTCCCCTGTCTCCGTGGACGACCTAGTTTCCTTTTCATTAACCCGCTCTCTGCCATGCTTCTCCAGGTACTGTGCACACCAAGATCTTGGCGGACGAATCACTCCACCCGGGACCTCCAACTCATTCCTAGACCTCCTCTCCTAGCGCCCATGGGGCATGCAGAACCTGCCGAGGTGAGGTTCGCAAGGGTAGCTCCTGGTACTGTTACTGGCCCAGTCGGCTCTCCATGGCTGATTTACAACACTCCCGCTCCCTCCCCACCTTCCAGGCCCCGACTCCATCAGTCTTGGCCCTCACCCAACCCTCCCAACCACCTTAGGCTCCCCTGCCCGAGCGCGCGCCGGGAGCTGTCCGTGGTGCTGACCGCAGGCGCGCCCGCGCTCGGCCGATGCGCACGCGTCCGGGCGGGGCGCGCAGGACCCGCCGCGCCTCCACTGCGCAGCCTCCCGCGCGCCCCGGCCCGGCCTGCGCGCCGCTCCCCGGGACTCCGGCGGCCCGGTTCCGGCCTCGCAGAGCTCCTCTACGTCCTGCCGCCTCCCCGGCCCTGCCTCCTCGGCCGCCGCCCTCCCCCAGGTCCCCGACATGGCGCTCAACAAATTCCTCTTGGCGCAGTGCGTCTGCTACTTCCTGGCCTTTCTGTTCAGCTTCGTGGTCGTGGTGCCGCTGTCCGAGAACGGCCACGACTTCCGCGGCCACTGCCTGCTCTTCACCGAGGGCATGTGGCTGAGCGCCAACATGACGGTGCAGGAGCGCGAGCGCTTCATCGTGCAGGAGTGGGGCCCGCCCGCCGCCTGCCGCTTCAGCCTGCTCGCCAGCCTCCTCTCGCTGCTGCTGGCCGCCGCGCACGCCTGGCGCACGCTCTTCTTCCTCTGCAAGGGACACGAAGGGTAAGTGGGGGTTCGCGGCCGCCCTGCCCCAACAGACCCAGCGCTCACCCCCGCGCAGGGCCTCCAGGACCATGAGCCCCTCCCTCGCACCCCAGCTCTGAGGCTTGCCAGTGTGAACGCTTCCGTGCAAACCGTCCTTTGTCTACACGCAGACCCAGGGCTGCGCCAGCCGTCCGTCCTCCGTGGACGCCAGTGGCTACCTCCACAAGTGTGCATGACCCCCAGTTTCCAGGCATCGGTCCCCCCGGGGTGTGAACTCTGCACAGTCATGGCGGAGCAGGCCCCAGACTCCCTCTGCCGGCTCACCAGGACCGGGGACAGCTTCCAAGCCGGTCTGGGCCTGCGCTTTCCTGGATGGGGGAAGCGATCGGTGGGGTGTGGCGCCGCCTCGGCCTCCGCCTCGATGCCTCCTTGGCTGGGGTGCAGAGGGAGCAGGGCCTTCCAGCGCCTCCCTCTCTCTTTCTTCCGCCTTCACCTTTTCCTGCACGGCACTACGGTGGAGCCAGTGGGATGCAGTCATCAAGTTGCCAAGTCAGATCCTCCGCCAGAAGCAGCCCAGGAGTCCCACCCACTCCCTCGGGAGTAGTAGATGAGAAGGCACTCCCCAGGTCCAGGCTCACCCTACACTCTGCTCTGCCCCCCACCCCACCGCCCATTGTCACCTGTGGGCCCTTTAGAGTGGCTTCCTTGCCCGAAGGTGGCAGATAAGCAGGGTGCTCTGAAGATATGAAGGTGGCCAGGCCCTCTAGTCCTTCCCTGGGGGCTGTCAGTGTGGCTTCAGCACAGAAAGAGGGACTAGAGAGGAGACAGAGAGGGGGTTCCTTGGGCTGTGTCTGGGAGAGGCAGGGAGGCCTGGAGGAGGTGGTGCAAACCCTTGGTCAACAGGTGTGGGAGAGTCCTGGGCCAGCTCTAGCAAAGCACCATAAACTGGGGGAGCGTATATTGCTCCCACAGTTCTCAGGGCTGAAAGTCCAGAACCAAGGTGTCGGCAGGTTGGTTCCCTCTGGAGGCCCTGGGGAGGCTTCCCCAAGTGTCTCCCAGCTTCGAGTGACTGGCCAGCCTCCGTGCTCCCTGCAGTCTGTGTCTCTCTCCACATGGCCCTCTCCTCTCTGTCCCTCTGCTGTCCCTTCTCATGAGGACCCGGTCACTAGAGATAGCGCACACCACCCTAAGTCCAGGGTGATCTCATCCTCAACCTTGAATTTAATTACACTCGTAAAGACCTTCGTTCCAAAAAGTCCCAGGTCCCAGGGGTTAGGACTTGGACATCGCTTTGGGGGACACAATTCAACTCACTACAGTAAGGCTCTGCACACAGGGCCTGCTACCGGGTGGCCTCCAAGCGGTGGGCCCACGCTCAAAGCGCTGAGCCTGGGGGTGCACCCACAGTGAGTCTGGCTGTCCCCAGAGCCGGGTCCTGCTCTCCTCCCTCGACCCCTCAATGGCTATGTCCCAAGGAGATGTTTGATATGTCGTCGGCACCCACAGTACCCAGCTGGGAGCTAGCTGAGTCGGTGTGCAGGTTGGGCGCCAGAAGCCCCTCTGGCTACGAGGCAGGGCTGAGGGGGGGAGGGGCATGTCCCAGGGGCCAACGTGGCTCCTGTCTGGGTGCAGAGGGAGGAGGGAGCTTGGTCACACATATCCGTCCAGTCCTCTGGGTGTCCTACGAGAAGCAGCCCCAGGATGCTCCTGGTCTAGCCAGGCCAACAGAAGAGCAGGTCTCTGGGTACGGCTCAGCTTGTGAGGGAATCTTGGTCACTTTGGGAGGCAGCCGACGGGGCATGTCCAGCTTCCGTCCTTTACTGTCCCCTCAGCATGGCCCACTTCAGCGGTGGGCCGCCGAGGCCTGGAGTTTGGGGCCTTCGCCGGGCTCCTTCCCCATGGGGCTGTGCAGGCTGAGATGGCAGTGGACCTGCAGCCTTCCTGTGCATCCCCGCTGACCGGTCCACAGCGGGATAGGAAACAGGAGGTGACCTGGTGTGTCCTGGTGCACCGAGGAGGACCACTGTGGCCTTGGCTTCACTAGAGGCCAGGTCAGCTCATGACAGGACACCCGGGCTCTCTGCCTCTCTGCTCCCACGCTTGGGGTACCTGCCCCGCTCCAGATGACCTCTGCTCAGGCTTCTGTTCGGGCAGCTGGGGCTGGTCCAGTCTTCCATCCTCTGGGGCTCTGGCTCTGATGTCCTCTCAGAGCCACGGGCTGAGGCCACGGGGCTGCTTTCCGCCAGCTGTAGTCAGTGCTAATCTGAGTTCTGCTGGCCAGCGTAGAGCTCTTTTGAAGCCTCTGGGCCATGGATCCATCTGAGGGCTCCTGGCCAGGTGAACTGAGGCCAGGCGTGCACCGTGTTCAGCTCTGTGTCGTCACACCTGAGCACAGGCTTGGTGCAGAGGAGTCATCACATAATGTTTGTCAAGTGAATGACAGAAAGATGCCTGGGTGCTGAGGTCTGCTGCCTTGCCGTCACTCGGCTGGCCCGGAGGCCTTTGCAGAAACAGGATCCAGCCAAGCGGTCAGCCCTCCAGACCTGCTGGATCAGTAAGTGTTGGTCCCTGGGAAAGCTGGGTCCGCAGAGGCCAGCAATGGACAAGGAGCCCAACACAGAGTGGCCATCCCAACGCAATCGTCAGCCAGCTTGCATGGACCAGGCGAGCAGTTGCTGGGCCAGGGGAGGGGACATGGGATGGCGGGGGTGGGGGTGGGTGGGGTCAGGACAAGGACTCTTTGGGCCATCGATGACCCCTGGTTTGTGTGTTGGTGGACAGGGTGGGGGGCATCGTGAACTTGGGGGACTAGATCCAGGTGAGACTCTGGATACATCTGATTCTTCAAAAACCTGGAAAGCCCAGGCTGGTTCCATGGAAACTGGCTCATGGAGGGCACTTGGCCCCATCAGTCCCTGGGGTTTGGAGAGCTGGCACGGTCATGGTTGGCACAAACTTCACTTCTTCTAAGATCAGGTGGCAACCTCGGGGTCCTCAAGGAGCCCTCTCCCCAGTGCTGAGGCAGGACCCTGCCCGGTCCGTGCCTGCATGAGGGGCTCTCGGTGGACCCCGGCTCGTGGTCAGAGGCTGGGTCTGAGGCGCCGGCTCCTGCTGACACAGGGCGGTCTGCCCTGCAGAGACAGGCTCTGGGTGCTCGTGGGCAGGGGCAGGGGGTAAGGTCTTGGCAGCTCTGCAGAGGGGTGCCCTGGGGCTCTCCTGAGTTGCCAAGTGCATGAGGGGACGGGCTGAGTCTCTGGCACCTGTGGCTTCAGGGGCTCACCCTCAGGGCAGATGGGAAGGCCGAGGTGGGCCTGGGGTAGCGTGGCCCGAGAGGAGCCCTTTGAGCCAGGGCTGGCAGCAGTCCGTGATTGACAGGCCGAGGAGTGCCCAGTTAAAACAACCCATCTGCCTGCCCACACCTGTCGCCCAGCCTTCACATTGCTCCCTGGGCTTCCCAGGATAGCTGTCACCATGGAGACGGCACATCCTAGGCTGGGCACCCTGAGAGGCAGCGGAGGAGGACGGGTTAACTCTCTGTGTGCCGCACTCCTCGTTCTTGCCCGCTGTCCTGTCCCTGGTTCCTGTGTCAGGACATGGGGTGGGGTGGCATCATGAACTTGGGGGGCTGGCTCCAGGTGAGGCTCTGGACACATCTAATTCTTTGAAAACATGGGGACTGAGCAGAAGTGGACTTAGGGGAGCTGAGGGAGGCTGTGCATTCTGCCTATGGGAGGAGAACGCTGCACCCATTTAATAGAGGCCCTGCCAGGTGCCTGCAGCCTCAGGTGATGGGGTTTTCTGGCCGTGGGAGCTTGTGTTGCCACTACCCACGGAGGGGCGAGGGCCGGTGGGCAGGGAGGCTGGGCCAGAGCTCCTGGTGCCGGGCCTGCTGCGGCTCTTGTCACAGAGACAGGCCTGCCAGGGAGCTGGGGCCACCCAGGGAACGCCAAGCCACGCGTGCTGAGTGGGGAGGAGGCTGCCCGCCCCGCTGGAGGCTGCGCTGTGGCCTGGCCAGCACTCCAGAGAGAGAGGCCGGTTGGCAGGGAAGCTGGGCATGCCAGGCACCTGAGGTGCTGCAGGAGGGCGTCTGGCATGGGGAGGCACAGCTGTGTCCCAGCTCCCCGCGCCACCACTGTCCAGTGGGCTGGATTGTTGTGCGGAGGGCAGGGCCTTTTTTTTGTGTGTGGTACTGGGGGCTGAACCCAGGGGCATTCTACCTCCGAGCTATACCCCCAGTCCTATTTTTTTAATTCTTTATTTTGAAACAGGGTCTCACTAAGTTTCGGAGGGCCTCACTAAGTAGCTGAGGCTGGCCACAAACCCGGATCCTCCGTTCTCAGCCTTCCAAGCACTGGGATTACAAGCATGCACCACCATGCTCGGCTAGGGCCTCTTGTTGGCCTCTGTCTGTGAAGGCGTCCCTCCTGCTGTTCCTGATCACTCAGCTCCCCTGGGCTGGAGCAGGGCAGCCCGTGCAAGTCCCGAGACTCGGGGTGGGTGTGGGCTCTGGGTGAACGCCCTGCTCTCCTCTGGGCAGGAGGAGGCTCTGGAGAGCTAGGCCATCTACTCCCCAGCTTGCTCAGTCCTGGGTGCCCTGTGGGTGGGCACCGTGATCCCTGAGCTCCTTGCTAGGTGTCTCCCAGGCGTCTGGGCCCCCTGGGTGACCCCGCTTCCTGCAGCCCAGCTTCCAGGAGCAGCGTGGCCCGGGCCCCGACCTGGTGTGGCCTGGGAGGGCGTCTGCCCTGGGAAGGCCCAGGGCAGGGCAGGAGCTCTGTCAGGCACAAGCACAGCGACCACCCTGTCGTTTACACACAGGCTCAGGGTGTGGGGCCCTCGCTCCCCGGTTCAGAGGCAGAAACTGCGAGGTCACGCACCTGTGCAGGGGCAGGGCGGGTCTGATACCAGCTCTGTCGTATCCCAAGCAGGCGCCGGTGCGGAACCTCGGTGTTGGTGGCCACGGTGCACCCTCCTTGTAACTGTGGTCCCGAGACCCTTGTTCGGAGCCCCCAGGGCAGGTGGGGTTTGGAGTTCAGAACGTGTCATCAGGGTCCCTCGGGGAGGAGTGGCTTACCCAAGGGCTAATGGAGGGGCCGGCTGAGAAGAGACTAGGGTGTGGGTTCCTGGGGTCACAGGATGGCTCGTCCTGGCCAGAGGAATGGCCCGGCAGCCTGAGGCAGCCCCTGGGAGGGCTGGGGACTCCTCCCCTCCCCCCACGGGGTCTGCCTCTGAGCAAGGGAAAGGGCAGGGGCCAGCTGGCTGGGCAGGGGCAGGATCCGGTCCTGTGTCCTTGAGCAGCTGCCGGGTGCCGAGCCTGGCAGGGATGACCGCTCACAGGGAGCGGGGAGCCAGCTGAGGTGTCTGCTGCCCCGGGGGGAATGGTCTTCAGGTGGTGGACGGCACTCCTGGGTGGGCTCCGTCCCCTGCACGGTACCTGTGATCCTGCTCCTCCCCCTAGGTCACAGCCCCAGCTCCAAGGGTGCTTCTGTGTCCTCACCCTCCGCTGAGTCTCCCGGGGATGGGGTTCAAGCCCTCCATCCCGGGGAGTCCTGCTGTTGGCCCAGCAGCCATGGCACAGCGTGGCCTGTCATTGGGGGCCCCTGTGGGGTGGTTCCCTGGAGACGAGGGGCTTCCACCTGTCGTAGGCTTCAGCTGGACGCCGGGACTGGGCTTATAGTGCCATGTCGGCACCCTCCTGCCCCGTGCCATGATTCCTGTGCAGTCTGTGCTCACAAAGGCCCTGGTACTCACAAAGTGCTTCTCCAGCCGGGCGTGGTGGCACGCGCTTGTAATTCCAGGACTTGGGAGGCTGAGACAGGAGGATCGCAGGTTTGTGGCCAGCCTTAGCAACCTCTGAGGCTCTCCACAACTTAGTGAGACCCAAAAGGGCTGGGGTGTAGCTCAGAGGTGGGGCGCCCTGGGTTCAGTCCCCAGTACCTCCCGCCTCCACACACGCATTGCTTCTCTAGGGAATGAGTGAGCGAGCCGCCCGGCTCTGGCCCCCAGCAGCCAGCCTGGACTGTGCAGCAATCCGAGTGGTCCGCATGGCCAGTCCCCAACACCGGTGCTGCCTCCGTGACCGTGTGGGTAAACGGCCTTCCTTAGGTCTCAGTCTGTTTGGGATGCTAAAACAAAGAACCCCTCCTGGGCGGCTGATAAGCAAGATTAGCATGTGTTGCCCAGAGTCCTGGGAGCTGGGCTCTCGGGAGCAAGGTGCCCGCAGACTTGGTGTCCCCCGAGGGCTGGGGTTTCCTGTTCACGGACGGCGCCTTCTTGAGGTGTCTTTAGGTGGTGGGAGCTCACTGGGGGCCCTTCTCGAGGGTGCAACCCCACTCCTGAGACCCCCACCCCTAATTCCATCACCGTGGGGTTTAGGATTTCCCCTCCCTCCTTCCCTTCCTTCCTTCCTTCCTTCGATTGAACCCAGAGGATTTTTACCTCTGAGCTACATGCCCAGCCCTATTTTTTATTTTATTTTTTTGAAATAGGGTCTCACTAGGTTGCTGAGACTCTTACTATGTTGCGGAGGCCTGGCCTTGAACCTTCGGTCCTCCTGCCTCAGCCTCCCAAGTACTGGGATTACAGGCATGCATCACCACACCTAGTTTAGGATTTTGCTATCTAAAGTTGGGGGATATAAACATTCTGCCCAGAGCCGTTGGGGACTGCCTGGGGGGGTGCCCTTGGGTGGCCCTGTGGGTGGACAGCCTGCATTTCCAGTGTGTATGTCGCCTTCTGTGCCTCAGAGCTCATCTTGGTCCTGCTGTGGGCCCCGCCACTTCTGTGCAGTGATGCCGGTGGGTTCCAGCCCCAGGTCTTTGGGGGGATGACACGGGTCGCTTGGGGCCAGTGCGTGGAATTGGGGTGAAGGTGGTCACAGATGGGAAAGCAGCCCCGGAGGCCCCTCCCGGCTTCATCTGGAGACATGGGCTGGGAAGCCTGGAGGGTGTGGGGTTCTGCCATGTTGGGGTGCTGGGGGGCTGGGGGGGCTTCCCCAGCATCCCTCTTCTGTCGCCCCTGCAGCTCCTTCTTCTACGCCTTCGTGAACCTGCTGGTCAGCGCCTTGGTGGTCTTCCTGGTCTTCATTGCCAGCACCATCGTGAGTGTGGGCTTCACCATGTGGTGTGACACCATCACCGAGAAGGGCGCCATTCACCACAGGTGCGTCCGCCTGGCCCCCGCTCCCCGCCCCGCCTGAGCCTGTGGCCCCTGGGCACGCCTGGCCAGCCCTTCCCCCGGCCCCGCCCCTCAGTGTCCAGTCCCTCCCTCCCTGTTCCTGAAGTGCAGCGTCTCACATAAGGTCCTGTCCCTCACTGCCACGGGGGTTGGAGGATGGGATCCCAGACTGGAAAGCTCAGGGTGGCCCCAGCCCAAGACCCCGGAGTCCTCTCTGTGGGAGGCAGAGGCCCCACCCAGGCGACAGCGCCAGGCTTTGGTGCTGGTGGGGTTTGAAGGGTGGGGTGGGGGCGGGGTAGTGAAGACCAGGAACAGAAGGCGGCTTAGGAGACAGGGGCAAGGTGGCTTCCAGGTGGGTCAGGGTCCTTTGGGGTCTGACCTGGGGCAGGGTCTGGCTTGCTGGGTGCCCAGAGTGGAGCACGGTGACTGCCGGTCCCCTGGGGAGATGGCTGCTGCCCAGCCCTAAGGAGGCCCGGCCTTGGAAGGCAGGACCCTGGGGTCACCACCTCCAGAGGCAAGGTCACCCCGATGTCTAATCTAAGTGACACAGAGTTGAGGCAGGGCACCTTGCCTACCGTCCTGCGCCTGCGCGCTGGGGTCCCTGGGCCGCCTCTGCGGTGGCTGGGCCGCAAGCCAGCAGAAGGTGTGAGTGTCTGGCTGGTGGTCCCATCCAGGTTCCTGTCCCGGGCGGCCCCTCTGTGGCAGGGGGTGGCCTTCCCTACCTTGAGATGACAGCTGCCTCCTGTTCCACCTGGGCCCCCATGCCACCTGGCTCCTCAGCTTGGGTAGCCCAATGAAAGAGGATGGACACCCCCTTTCTTTCCCCCCACGAGCACCATTCTGACGTCAGACGTTACGCAGGCTGCGTGGTGCCTGCCTCTGATCCGCCGAGGCCTGGCCGCCGCAGCTGCCCACGGTTAGGGAGTTTGCGGGTGACCCAGGGCTTGGCAGTTTGCATTGGTTTCAGCTCGTGCGCTGCGAGCTGAGGGTGGGATGGTCTGTGGTCGGCCAGAGGCTGCCCCCGGCCCCTGCTCAGGGACCCAGAAGTCACCTTCCGCCCCACGTGGCCCTTTCAGCTGCGAGGAGATGCAGGACATTGACCTGGAGCTGGACGTGGACAATTCTGCCTTCTACGACCAGTTTACGATTGCCCAGGTAGGCGGGGCTTTTAGGAGGAAGGGAGTTCTGCATGTTGGGGTGAGGCCATCACGGCTGGACACTCGCTGACCCCCCAGGAGAGGAGGAGATAGTTACCCGCGTGTGCATGTCCAGGCAGGGGAGACGCAGGCTGTGGGAGTAGTCGGGAAGGCTTCCTGGAGGTGGCGGCGGGGGAGCTGGGTCTTGCAGACTGAGCAGGACTGTTGTGGGTGGGTGTGGGGGGATTTGCGGCAGTGCACCAGAAGTTGGGGAGTGCCTCGGAGCTGGTGGCTGGGTAGGAAGTGGGAGGTGGAGCTGGGAACAGGCCTCAGGTCTGAGTCTCCAGCGGGGCAGGAGTCTGGGTTCTGGGCTGAACTCAAGTGAGCCCTGTTCCGAAGAGTCCTGGGAGGCTCAGGGTTATCTTGGAGCCAGCAGAAGTCTGTCTCAGGAAGGGGGCAGACCTCTGCCCTGCCCTGTACCCCACCTTCTAGGAGACCTTGTTGGGCTGCACGCTGCGGCACCCCGTTTGCTGCAAAGCAGGCTTGTTGGGACACAGCTGGAGTTAGTGAATTGGGTCTGTCCCTCAAAATCTGCACCTGTGCCCCGTGGTGGGGGTGGCACAGATTGGGGCAGGTGGGTGCTGAGAACGTGTACCTGGCCCTTCCTGCACTGTGCAGGGCTCCTGGCCTCCAGGTCCATTCCAGACCCCACTGGCCTCTGAAGGCCACACTGACCAGTGGCCGGCCTGATGACTCACCATGGCCAGGAGCCTCCTCGGGGGCTGGACGCCGGGGGTCTGGAGGTTGTTGCTGAGTGAGCTGAAAGGGTCAGACGCCTTCATGCAAATTTAGTGGGAGGCGCTCCAGACCTAATCTGTGCCGAGTAGTTGAAGGTGTAAGCTGGGCCGAGGACGAGCTCGCCCAGGCGGAATCTGGAATGGTCTGATGTGCAGGCCTGGGGCTGGTTCAGTTGTTTCTCCCTCAATTGTTGGGAAAGAGCGGATAAAGGTCAATTTATTCGGCTGCCGGGAGGGGCTTGTGATTTACAGCTGAGCAGGTCCCCGCTGGCGGGAGGGGAGGGCCCACTGACCCAGGCGAGGCTGGCCGAGGGCCCCAGGCCTCTGCACAAGCTCGGGTTCCGAGGGAGGCTGGGAATGAGGACTCTGTAGAGGACGATCTGAGTGTGAGTGGGGCCTCTGGGTCCCCCCGAGCCCCACCTCCAGTTCTGTCCTCTCCTGCAGAACCGGGGGGGCTAGCAGGGGGTGCTGGGCAGCGGGTGCCGGCCACTGCCCCTGACGCTGCCCTGCCCTCCGCAGTTCGGCCTCTGGGCCTCGTGGCTGGCCTGGCTAGCCATCACCACCCTGGCCTTCCTGAAGGTCTACCACAACTACCGCCAGGAGGACCTGCTGGACAGCTTGGTCCATGAGAAGGAGCTGCTGCTAGCCAGGCCGGGCCCCCGGGCCTCCTTCCAGGGGGAGAAGAGCGCCGTCATCTAGGCCGCGCTGGCCGGGGAGCCGCCCCAGGCCCCCTGCCCGGAGGCCCGCCTGGGGGAGCGGCTGGGGGTCCCCACCTGGCCCTCCACCCCGGTCAGCACAGCCCTGCATGTGTCCCCAGCCCTGCCTGCTGTGGGGTGGGCTCCCCATTCCCACCCAGAGCCTGATGGGACGGCGAGGCGGTGCCGAGACCTGGGCGGCACCTCCGGGCCTCGTGTGGCGCCATCCACCTGTCCCAGCCAAACGCCTTCAGAAGAGAGAGCCCTCTGGCCACGCTCCGCCTCTGTGTGACCTCGAGTGGGTGTGTGTGTGGACAGGACGTGTGATTGCAGTGTAGGGGTGAGGGTGTGCCCCGCCCCCGCCCCACGAAGCGGCAGGTGGAGCGGATGTGAGCTCGTGGCTCTGGGTCCAGCCCTGTCCGCTGCTCAGCGCTGCAGACCCTGCAGGAGAGGAGCCCAGCCCCACCTGGGGGCTCAGCGAGCAAGCTCAGCTTCCCTGGGCCAGCCTACAGTTTGCCCCCGGCTGCTGTTAGCGAGCCCGGCCTGTGTCTGTGGCCCTCTGCCGTCCACCCTCCTGGCTGGTGTGTTCCCAGGTGGAGGAAGAGGGCCTGGGCTTCCCAGGGGTGTGGGTCTGGTGGGCACGGGCGGCTGAGCACTGAAGCAAGGCCAGGGGGCCCCGTCAGGATGCCGCTCAAGCAGGCGGCTCTCTGGGGAAGGACAAGGCCCAATGGGGCGAGGGCCCAGAGCCCAGCTCAGCTCCCAGCAAGGCAGCCAGGTCCTCGAGGGAGGGTGTTTGGTGGAATCTGAGGTCCCCAAAGCTGATCTGTCTCTCCCCGGCCCCTTCTAGCAGCCCTAGTCCTCTAGACATGGGGGCCGTTTCCAGCCCCCAAAACTCCCTGGCACAAGTTGGGGGACTCCTGCCTCTCCCTTGGCCCTGTTACCCCATTCAGCCTGCAGCCCTCCAGGACCCCTGGGCCGCTCTCTGCCCCAGGGTGGCAGCCGTGGTTCCTGGGAGCTGGGTTGGGCAGACTCGAGGGCACCACCTACAGACCCGTCTCAGTGGGGCTGCGCCCAGCTCCCAGAGGCCAAGGCCCTGGGGTGTCCCAGGGAAGGGCTGCTGGCCAGGAGAGGGGGGACCCCTTTTTACTTTGAAACAAGTCTTGCTAAGTTACTGTGCACTGGCTTCAAACCTGCCATCCTCCCGTCTTGGCCTCCCCTGTGCCTCGGCACCCGGCTAACCATGAGCTGTCCTTAGCCATGCGATGCCGGTGACATGGCCTCATTTGTAGAGAGGGCTGGTGGCCCTTGCCAGGGGCCCGGGGACCCCACCCAGGGCCGGGCCTCTCCCAGACAGGAGAGGACAGGTGACGCGGGTTGCCACGCCGCTCCACCTGTCTGCTCATTCGCTGGGCTTCTACTTCACAGGGACGACTCTGTTTTAATTCTACTTCTGGCTAAACTGAGAGTGAAGATTCTTTAACTTCTATGTATCCCTTTCTCTTAAGACAAAATAAAAACGAGTCCAAGTCTCAGTGTGTAGGAGGAATTTGTCACGTTTCTCTGCTGACCCTTGCCTGTCTCCCTCCTCCTCTGTGGATTTACACAACTGCAGCCTGGCCGTGGCCTTCTGCGACTGCACCCCACACCTGCGTTTTAGGGGCTTGAATCTCATGGATCCCCACGTGATCCACCCAGGCCCGAGAGATTCTCCAGGGCCATGTACAGATTTGAGCAACATTTATTTCAAAACAGCTGGGGGCGTGGTTTTGTGGACCCTCCGGAGCCGGTGCCTCTGTGACCTTTGTGGTGGACAGCTGGCCATGAGCAGCAGAACCCTCTCAGCAGAGCACCAGCCGGCCCCCTTCCAAGCAGGCCCCCCACAACAGGATGAGGGGGGCCCAGCCCAGAGGGGCTGAGCCAGGGGCCCTGGCCTGGGATCTCAGGTCTCGGAGCCTCCATTGCCCACCTGTGGGCCCTGTTCCCAGGGCGGGGTGCGCTGGGGTGGATCCTGGGGTAGCTGACCTTGTGCAGGGGGTGGTAACCTCGGTGATGGTGGATGCCAGAGGGTCCCCTCTCCCCCAACCATGGCCCTCTCTAGACCACTTCTGGAAACAGGGCCCCTCTCTGCCAGGCTCCCTGAATTCTGAAGCCGCAGGAGGCCCTGGAAATCACTCCCGATAGTCCCCGGAGCCCGAGGAGAGCTGCACCCCAACGCAGAACACAGGGAATGAGCTGGGGTGCAGGTGGGGGCTCCATGCACCCCTGCTTCTCAGAATGGTGTGGCCTGTCGGAGAGGTGCGCTAGCCGCTGACACGGATTCCTTAGTGAGTCGGTTTCTGCTTCTCTGGGTCTAGAAAAGTCCCAAGGCTGAACGAGGTTGCAGGTATTTGTAATTGAAAACCAACTTCTCCCTGTAGGGAAGAACCACCTGCACCCTGAGCCTCAGGCCCGCCTGAAAGCTCTTCTAAAGATTTTCCCAGGGTGGACACAGCGTCTTCCCGGGCAGTGTCCCCTGGGGCCTGACCCTGGGCCTCCCTGCTCTGTCCAGGCCTCTCCCTCCACGAAAGGTCTCGAGGACCCCGGAGCTTGTCACCATGGGCTCCCAGTTTGGGTGGGTACTGGGCATCGAACTCAGGGGCAGTCTTCTTCCGAGCTATGCCCCCAGCCTTTTTAAATTTTAAAATGGGGCCTCACTAAGTTGCTGAGGGCCTTGCTAAATTGCTGAGGCTGGCCTTGATTCTGCGATCCTCCTGCCTCAGCCTCCCAAGTCCTGGATTTACAGGCGTGAACCACCGGGCCCAGCTAACAACAGGCTCCCTTCAGCCATGCAATGTGGTGACAGAGCTTCATTTGTACATGGCTGGGGGGACGCACTGGCCCTGCAGCGGGGGGGGGGGGGCCCTGGCTCGGCTGTGGGGCTCAGCTGGTGGCCGGCTCGTGGAGCCCGGCATGACGGCCTGTACTAATCTCCCTGCTCCCCCTCCTGCAGTCCCCCCCAGGGCTTCCCAGGCTCCTGGGGGCCCAGTGGGGGTCAGACTTGGGCTTAGAGATGGGCACCCCAACACCAAAGGACCCCTGTGGACTGCAGAGGGAGGACCCTCCCCATCAGCCAGACTCTTCTTCCCCTGGGAGGGTCTTGGGGTCTGGGCCCTGGTTCAGTTCTCTGAGCAGCAGAAGGGTGGGTTTCCCTTTTTTCTGGGGTGTCCCACAGACGTGGGTCAGGAGTGGGGGACAGGAGCTAGTGGCTCCCTAGCAGCTAGTCATTGAAAGCTCCCTGATAAAATCTCGTGGTGGCCCCAACATGAAGCAGAGGGTACCTGCTGAGTCCGCCATGCCCGCCTCAAATCACGGATGCCCTTTCCCACGGTGCCCGCACGCCCATCCTCCTGTGTCCCCTGATTGGCCAAGTGCCGGCCAGCAGGGCTCTCTCCTGGAGACAGGGATTGAGGCCACCCCAAAGGCCACCGAGGGTCTCCCCCAGCCTCATCACCAGGCAGTCCAGAGGTGACACCTCGTGCAGTCGCCGGTCAGAGCTGCAGGAGGCAGCGCCAACAGGCCAGGGCCATGTGCTGCAGGTGGGCGAGGAGGACCAGGAGCCGGGCCCGGAGGTCCTCCAGCACCGTGGAGATGGGCTTGTCCCGGCTGCAGTACAGGCCCAGCGTCACCCCGAGCAGGACACACACGGTCAGCCGCAGCAGCAGGGAGTGGCCCCGGGGCCGAGGCTGGAGCGGGGAGCCGCCGTGGGGCTGGCGCCGGCCAGACACTGCAGGCGGAGGTGGGCGGGTCAGTCTCCATCCTCCCCGGGAGGACTGGCAGGGAGGGGTGGAGGGAGGCCCAGGCTGCCCAGGTGGTCCCTGTCCATCAGGGTAGGTGCTCAGGGGGCCCCGAGGTGACTCCCACGATCCCCATGGGACATGGATCCCGCCCTGTCCTGGCCAGAGGCAGATTGCCCTGGAGGAGGGGGCGTGGCCCTCGGGGGCGCCTGCTGGAGCAGCCCAAGGGGAGGCTGGGTGGGCGCTCTGAAAGGGCATGGGGTCGGGGAGGGGGCCGCCTGGGGCCAGCGCTCACCCTTGACGATGGCTGTGGTGTCCCGGCCGGCGATGTCTATGGAGAGCACAGAGGCCTCAGCCCGCGGTGCCCGGCCCTCTCGTCCCCCGCCCCATCTGAGGGACCCCGCACAGCTTGCGGTGTAACCACGGGGCCCTGGGGCGGGAGGTGCCAACCCTCCCCCAGAGGACAGCAGGAACGGAGAGGGGCTGTGCTCCACTGACGGCACCCCGCCTCTGCGTCCCCACAGTCCTCGTGGGAAGATAGGACAGGGGTCTGTGCAGGTGGCCGTGGCCCTGGCCCTGACGCGGCTCTGTGGGTACTCCACCCTACCAGGCCCGGGGACGGCGGCCCGGCAGGCTGGCCTGTTGCCTCTTACAGTGGACGGCCACCTCCAAGGGCTCCCGGAACCGCACGCGCCTGGACGTCCTCAGGGGCTCCCGGAGCCCGAGCTCCGGCTGGCTGTGTCGCAGGATGGAGGGGGGGCGCCTCCTGTCACCCTCCTGGGGACAGAGGTGGGAAAGCAGAGGGTCATGGGCCACTTCTGCTGGAGTCCCTGCCGCCTCCTCTGAGCTAGATTCAAAGGGGCGGGCTGGGGAGGACCAGGGTGCGGGGAGGTGCCCAAGCCTGCCCTCCCCAGCCCTGCCTCCAGCTGCTCCACCGCGGTGAGGCCAAAACGGAGCCCTGGCAGTCTTGAGCGGACAGGGTCAGTGACCACAGACCCAAGTGTCACCGGGGCTCTGTGTCCCCCAGTCCCAACAGGGCCATAATGGCTTCAGTGCAAAGGTCTGCAGTGCGCCGTGTCCCCTCCCCCGCTGTGGCCTCCCTTGCCTGACAGCTCAGGTCTGAGTCTGGGCCTTTCCCGCTTGGAACCCCCAGCCCGCTCCTTGGAGAAACCCTTGTTACTTGCACCCCCTCTCCTGGTCTTGTCTGCCCTGCATCTTGGGGCCTCGGCGTGCTCTGTCCCCACCCTCTGACTCACTCCAGCACCCTCCTGCCTGGCTGCTCAGCTCTGGGCCCTCCATTGCCCCTCCCCCTGCCACTGCCGGGTCTCTGGCCTCCCTCTCTGGCCTCCCTCTCTGGCCTCCGACTCCCTCTGTGCTTGTAAGCTGCCTTGCCAGTCCCCCCTGGTCCCCAGCCTGAGGCCGTGCAAAGTCCCCGCAGTGCTCAGTGACCCCGCACCTTCCGTCCTGTATGCCCTACCGGTGGCCTCGGCCAGACCAAGCCCTTCCAGGTGTGCCCGGCGCAGATTACCCTCCCGAGCTCCCGGGGCGGAGCGCACCTCTGACAAGGGCGGGCCCCCCCGCCACCCCCGCCCCCCCCGCCCCCAGTGGGTGAGCAGCCTGTGAGCAGCAGCTCGGCGCCCGCCTCACCCTCTCCGCCCTGGGCATCTGTGAGCCCCACGCGGTCTCATTCTTTCTGGCGTGGCTCCGTGTCTCTGGCTGGGAGTCGGGGCGGGAGGCTGGCACGGCGGTCCTCATCTACTGGAACATGGTCCTGAGATGGGGAGACATTATTTATGGCACAAGCAACACTTGCAGGGATACAATTAAGAGGAGGAGAAAAGTGACTCCCAGGAGACTCGCTGGCTTCCCCGGCTCCCGTCCGTCCTCCCGGCAGTAGGTGCCGTCTCCCTTGCTGGCGCAGACGGATCCTCCCCCTGTTCACTCAAAAACAACTGCAAGCAATTTCCTCTGCAGCCACGGTCCTCCTAATTATCATCTCTTAATGGCCGTGTAATATTCCTTGGGGCTGACGGCCTCTGATTTACGACTGCCCTCCATGTCGGGCACTTGTGTTTTATTATTGTCATTTGCAATTGTTTGAGATCGGGGCACTCAACATCTCGGTGTTGCCTCCTCTC
>PVLC010026671.1:0-22510 GCA_004027655.1 Graphiurus murinus
GTGCATTTTAGTTTTAGCCATCTAGAATTTCATGTTTCTTTATGCTTCAATTTCTCCCTCAGACGGAGCTATTTATTGAAAACTGCTTTTGTACAAAACCTCCTGCCTCTCCTTCCTCCCCACCTCCCCCCATGGAATGACCTAAAGCCCAGTCGAAAAAGTAATGTATCTCATTACACATCTCATTACATAAGCAATGAGAAGGGATTTCGGCATTAGCATCGTGGTTAAGGGCCTGGGCTGGGGCTGGGGTGGTGCAGACCTCTCTAGTTAGAATCTTGGCTGCAATGCCTGTCAGTTGTGTGACCTTGGGCTAGATACGTAATCTACCTGGATGTCGGTTACCTCATCTATGAAGGTGGGGACACTAATAATACTCATCTTCCTGGGTGGAAAGTGAAAGGTTATTTGAATAAAACGCTCAGCATCAATCTTGGCGTATAAGGAGGTAGTTGGTAAATATTGGCAATGATCATAATTATGATGACTGATTTGTTACACATTTTGTGACCCTCTTTGTGCTCTGGTGGCCTCTTCCTGCAATGCCAGCCTCTTAGAGCGGCTCACTGTGCTCCATCACAGCCCTCACACACATCTTGAGTTTCTAATCCCTCCTTCCACTAAAAAACCACGAAAACTTTACATGCCAATATTACCTAACTGCTAGTGATTGTCTGAAATACCAAGCTGGTCATCCCTAAATGTCTTTGTACAAGAGAGTACTTTGACTGGGACCATTTGCCCTCAGCCTGTCTTTAAAACCTGGACCAAACCGGACGTGATGGCCTGTAATCCCAGTATTTGGGAGCCTGAGACAGGAGGATCACAGATTCGAAGTCAGCCTCAGCAACTTAGTGAGGCTCTCAGCAACTTAGTGAGACTCTGTTTCCAAATAAAAAATAAAATAGGGCTGGGGGTGGAGCCTGGAGGTAGAAGGCCCCTGGGTTCCACCCCAGTACCACAAACAAAACAAAACAAAACCAAAAAACCTGGACCAGCTGGGCATGGTGGCACATGCCTGTAATTCTCGTACTTGGGATCCTGAGACAGGAAGATCACAGGTTCAAGGACAGCCTCAGCAACATAGCGAGACTATTAGCAATCTGGTGAGACCTTGTTTCAAAAAATAAAATAGGACTGGGGATAGAGCTCAGAGGTGGAACGCCTCTGGGTTAATCCCAGCACCACACACAAAAAAACCCCAAAACAACAGCAACAACAACAACAAAAAACTCTGGTCCAGATGCCCCTCACCTTTGAGGACCCTTGAGGCCAGGACAAGCACTCTCTCTGGGGAAATTAGGCTCCCAGAACATACTGTCATGGGCTGGATGCCCATGGTGCTGACCATCTTTGTTTACTAATCTAACTTCTTCTCTGGGAGCCACCTGAGGGTGGAGACAATTTTATTTTCATTTCTATCCTCGGTGTCACAGAGCTCTGAGTTAATTGCTCACAACCAAACAATCACACACAGAGCCTAAGGTTGGTGCTCAGTGACACTCGCTGAGGTCTACAGGAAACCCTAAAGATGGATG
The DNA here is from genome assembly GCA_004027655.1 of Graphiurus murinus. Lineage (NCBI taxonomy): Eukaryota > Metazoa > Chordata > Mammalia > Rodentia > Gliridae > Graphiurus > Graphiurus murinus. The sequence continues at coordinate 1,539 of PVLC010026671.1, forward strand.
TTGGGCATATCCGGAGCATGGGACGAGAACATAGTTTTGGGGCTGAGGATGCAGGAATAGTTAAAGAAGATTTACTGTAAAAGTAATTCTAGGGCTGGGGGTATAGCTCAGTGGTAGAGTGCTTGCCCAGCATGTGTAAAGCCCCGGGACTGATTCCTAGCATGCACTCATGTGCCCGCACAGACACACACACACACACACACACACACACACACACACACACACACACACACAAGGCAGGTTTAGAGGAGCAAGTTCTCATTCATGGGAGACAGTGTCCTTGGGGGCCTGATGCCAGGGATCTCAGTCACTACTTAGGGCAAAAGGAACAGAGTCTGGGCTCACGTAACCTACATAGCCCAGCTTGGTCTCACTCTGTCCCTTTGCTTGTGCTTGGAACTGGGGACTCCTAGATGGCTCCTTCTGCCTCACCTTCACACACCCTCCACAAATGTAAAGTAATAGATTTAATCTCCAAAGGGTCCCTCGATGCCTCCAATCCATCTACTTCTTTCAATCTCTATTTCCAGCCTCCCAGTCCAAGCTACTGTCATCTATGCCTGAATCTTTGTAATATTTTAATTTCCTTCCTTCCTTCCTTCCTTCCTTCCTTCCTTCCTTCCTTCCTTCCTTCCTTCCTTCCTTGCTTCCTTCCTTCTTTCCTTCCTTCCCTACTGGGATGAACCCAGGGGCATTCTGCCTCTGAGCCACTCTTTTTTATTTTGAAACAGGGTGTCACTAAGTTGCTGAAGGTCTTGCTAAGTTGCCAAAACTGGCCTCAAACTTGCTATCTTCCTGCCTCAGTCTCCCAAGTACTGGGATTACAGGTATGTACTATCTTGCCCAGCTCCTTGTAATGAATATTTTCTAACTGATGTGTCTACATTTACTCTAGAGCCCTGTCTCATTTTGACTTAGGTTAGACCATGAGTAACTGAGACCCAAAATGATGTGAGAAATTCTGCAGGTGAGCAGCTCAGGGCTGCCATGCCAGCTCTACTCCACAATGTTGTCAGGCACCAAAGCTCCTTTTTATTTTAATGTTCTGCCATTTTAACCTTACCACTCCATGGACCAAGATGGTTGCTTCAGCTCCAGCTATTACATCTGCAGTCCAGCTAACAGGAAGGAGTATACTCCATTAAGGACACTTCCTAGACAGTACTCCTACTACTTCCAGTCATTGACTTAAACTGAGTCATGTGGCTACACCTGGATGTAAGAGAGACTTGGGCTGGAGTCATGTGTGCATTGAAAGACCAGAAGCACTGTGAAGAAGTGGAGAGATAATATTGGGTGACACAGAAGTTTCTACTGCAAAGCTTTACAATAAATACATCCATCATCATTTCACTCGCTTGCTTAAAATCCTTCAACTGCTCTTAAGGCAAGAACCTAAATCTTAATATAGCTTACAAGATGCATGATGTCAATTCTCTTGCTCAAGTTTCCTCCCCCAGTGCTCTGTGCTCTGACCTTCATGTCTCCCACCGTCTGGCTTCTGCTGTCAGGAACACATTGGTGGCAGATGCTTATTTGCCCCCATGGCTTACCCTTTCAGCCCATCGGGTTCCAGCAGAGTGTCATGGTCACTTCCAGGCGTTCCACTGTTGTCCCACCACAGATGTGGCTACATCATCTTCCTGGCTTTCTGACAGAGTGCAAAGTTTCGGAGCCTGTGCAGTCTGAGGAGGTAGAGTGGTTTGCATCCCCGGGGGATATGATAGGGGAGAGGAGAGGGTGAACAATGTCTCTGTCCTCTCTCCCTAGGGAAACAGCTCCGAGGTGTAGGCTATGTGGTTCTTCAGAGGCTGCGCAGAAGGATTGGGCTCTGGCTGCCCACAGGGTAACTAGCTCAACCCTGGACCCTGTACTGGCTTTTCGCCTTCCTTGTCTCATTCTTCCTACTCTGTCACTCTTGATCCCTGGGATCATCTTCCAAATAAACCTGCTGCACTTAAGACATTGTTTCAGGTCCTGTGTTTAGGGGGACACCAATTGATGACAGCCAATACTAGAAGTTGCTCTAGAAAGCAATTAATAGGGAGCCCAATGCTACACTGGTCCTGCTGTTACAGCACTTGGAAGCAGCTGGTCTGGTAGAATGATGCAGTAACATATTGAAAGCTTGGAGAAGATGCCACTTTATGAAATGCACCTTGTGGGGGTGTGATACCGATCTCCGGGATGTGGTGGTGCTAATGGCTAATGTCTGGTGCTGTGTCACTAATAGCTAGAGTACATGTGTCCATGAGAAAAGGGAGGAAAGTAGGGTTGGGGCCACTCACCATCATCTCCAGTAACCCTCATGGGGACTGTGCTTTCTGTCACCACAACCCTAGGCTCTGGTGGAGGACTGGTCCCTGCAGAGAACACTTCTGCTGTGAGATACTGGGAGGATTCTGCTGTGAGGGATGCTTGGCCACTTTGGATTGTGCATGTCGGTGGAACAGCAGGCAAAGAAAAGGCAGAGGAAACTGGCCTCCTTCTCCTCCTCCTCCTCCTCCTCGTCCTCCTTCTCCTCCTCCCCCTCCTTCATCTCCTTCCTTCCTTCCTTCCTTCCTTCCTTCCTTCCTTCCTTCCTTCCTTCCTTCCTTCCTTCCTCTCTTTCATATTCACTTATTGTACTAGAGATTGAACTCAGGGTCAGCCTTAGCCTACCTCCGAGCTACACCTCCAGCCCTTTTTATTTTTATTTTGAAACAAGGTCTTGCTATGTTGCTGAAGGTCTTGCTAAGTTGCATGACTGATCCTGTGATTCTCATGTCTCAGCCTTCCAAGCACTGGGATTACAGGTGTGTACCACCAATGCCTGGCTCTGGTCACGATTTTCATAAAGAGCCAGGATTGGTGCTACCTTGCCAGTGTAGGGAAGATTTTGGAACTTGAGGGATTCACCAGGACCTCTCTCGATGCTTCCATGTCTGATGATAATAGTGAATGGGCAATGGTAGCAACTGTGGCCTCATGAGGCCAAGGTAAACCTAGGACTCCCACCCATCAGGAATGTGAATCTGGGTTATCCCACCTAGCAAACATCCCAGCCTAACTGAGGCACTGGCTAGATGTTTATGGGTGAAGGAAATATAAAGTAAGTGGTAAAGGACATTGATCAGAGCCTGCCACAGCACTCGATACTATACCTTGACCCACTCATCTTCCTGTCTGAGGATTAAAGAAAAAAACTAGAGATCACAGCCTAGCATTCCTTGAAAATTTAGCAACAAAGTGAACTGATTTTGGGTCTGAGCACTGCAAGGGGTGGGATCATAGCAGACACTCCCTGTGCCCTGTGCCTGGTTGCTCTGTTGATGGGATAGACAGCTTCAGGCATGCTGCCAGCACCCAGTCTCAAGCATGCAAAGGGATGTCTCTCTGCTGCTCTGACTCAGGGCTTTCTCTGCTCAGCCTGCACATGCGCAGTAGAGAGGGGCAGGAAAACATACCTCTGGGTTGATTCTGAAAGGGTGGGAACCAGAGTCAGAGGCTAATATTCTAGTCTTCTTTCAAAGAGATAATTCTGAGACACATCCTCTGTGCTTATGCTGAGGGTCCTGAGCTTTCTATAGAAATTGCTGGCTGCATAACCCACCCTTTATTGGTTTTTGCCCTTTATGGGTCTCCCTGGCCCAGCCCTACTGCTTCCTTTGGTTTCCTGGGATCAAATCCCAAGTAAATGATCTACTCCAAGACATGTGTTAGGCCATTTGGAGGGGAACCCAAACTAAGACTCATTTTCTCTTTCCAGCCTGTATAATTCCTATTCAGATTTTCATCTATGCCACTTTCCCCCAAATGTTCCCCTGACCAGTGGGCCCAGGTGAAGAACCAGGCAAATATTTGTTAAACAAACAGCTCCCCCAGAGGACTCTTCCCAGTGAGAGGAGCCGCCCTCCCTCTCGACACTGCAATACCCTATGCGCTGGCGCTGGCTTCCCGTGTGGGGACAGAAGTCCATTATCTGGTTGTATCAGACTCTAATATGCCTCAGCGAGGGGCCTCGGTAACCAGGCTGGCTAAGTGCCTCGCACACACCATCTCCCCCTCCCCACCAACCCTGCTCCCCTCCCCCAAGCAGCCACATTAAGTGAGTAAGTAATGAGAATGGCTAGAAATTGAATTTTATGAAAAAGTAATCTGCGGCTTAGAGAACAAGCGGGGAGGAAGGGAGAGGGATTTGATGAGATGGGGAGATGATTTCGAGGGCCGTCAGAGGGAATGAGGAACACGGGTGCCGACAAGGAGACAGGTAGGAGAGTCATTCAATTAGAGAGGCTGAGACGCTGGCGGGAGTCAGTCCACCTTCCTCTGCTCCGTCCTTTTTTCCTCTAGTCTTTTTGTCTCATCTATGGGCATTTTGTCTTCATGTTGGCAGGGTGGAGGAGAGGGGGACTAACACAGAGACAGCAGCAGCGGGGAGTAGAAGACGCTCAGACGGTGGAATAAATTACTCTGCCTGCAATTCAGGGAAGCGGCTCTGGAATGAGCCAGGAGGGGAGGTGTGGGGCTGGAGGAGGCTCAGGGAGAGAGGAGGCCCTGTAGGGTCGGCTTGGCAGTGACCTGCCCAGTCCTGTTTTGGCCTCTCTAGTTATCCTGGGCCAACCATGGCGGGTGAGCCCTCCTGTTGGATGAGTTGTGGTCACAGTAGAAGCCAGCAGGACCAGGGAGTCAGCAGGGCCGGGCACTGGTTGCGGGGCCGGGGTGGGGAGTGTACTTGTTATGCATGTGTGAGGCCCTCACTGAGTGTGTACGTGAGTGATCTCTTTACAGACTCACAACAACTTTGCAAGCATTCCCATTTTCTGGATTAGTACAGTGAGGTCCATGGAGGTTTGGTGGTTTCTGGGGACTCTTAGCTGGTGAGGTAATCAATTCACACACATAAGACTGAGAGCTTCCTGGCGGTATCATGGGAATTGCACCAAAGCATGTGCTCGGCTGCTGTGCCTACTTGTGAGCAGATGATTGTTTTCAGGGTGCAATGATGGGCAGGGCAGACCTCACCTTCAGTGTATTCCTTGCTCCCAGCCAGCCTGCCTTCACCACAAGCTGCAAGCACCTCCCCAGCCATCCTCCTACCTCTGCATCTTCTCACAGTCCCTGTGCCCCCTCCGTGGGCTTTGAGCCTTTCACCAACACCCCCAGCCCACCCCACTGCCATTTGCGAACCGCTAAGTGGAACTCAGCTTGAGCTTGATGCTTGTCGATGATGAGTTTCCCAGCAGGAGAAGGGTTTGCTTTGCAGAGACAAAGACCAAAGCAACAACATTAAATCTTCCTGCATGTCCACACTCAGAGCTCCAAGGAGGCCCAGACAGACTCTGGGAAAGCAGCAATGGGGGAGAGTCAAAGCAAACAGAAGCCCCGGGGGGTTAAGTGCCAGCAGTGGAGATGCCCGAGCAGGACTGATGGGATAATGGAAGGGGGGGTGTGCCTGGCCATTAATGCACAGATAAAATGACAGAATCACAGAGGGAAGAGGCCACAGTGAAGTTGGACTGGGAAGCTGGATGGTCCTGTCACCCAATCCTGGAATGACTTTATGACTTAGAATTGACCTTTTTTTGTTGTTGTTGTTGTTGTTTCTTGGGAAGGACTGGACCATTTTTAATTCAGGCAAAACAGAAGTTTAATTAACCAACCAGCTATTCCAGGACAGAGACCATCTCAGCACAGTTCCTGCATTCAGAAGGGACTCAGTGAGTTACTTATCTAACAACCGTATCACTGGGCCTGACGGTAGGCTCTGGATATAGTGGTGAACAGCACTGGTCTGAACCCTGCCTCCTGGAGCTCCTATTCTAGAATGGAAGGAGATCTTAATTAAAGTCACATGAATATCTATATCATCACGACCACACTCCGTGCTGTGAGGGAAAGGGGCGAGGTGCTGTGAGATTTGATTTGAGTTGCAGGTTTGGGGCAACCCACCCAGGGAAGTGATTTTGAAGCTGAGATGTGAAGATGGAGTAGGAGGTTAGTCCTGGGAAGAGAAGGATAACACTTTCAGCTATCAAATGAGAGGAATAGACACAAGAGGTTGCAAACTGAAGATGGGTGAGCATCCTGCCAGGGTGAACTTGAATCAAGCACATGAAGCCCACCTGGCTGGAGACAAAGACAGAGGGGTCAAGCTGAGGAGGAAGAGGCTGCGAAGGCCAAGCTGGGGAGGTAGATGAGATTGGAAATGCCTGAGCAGGTTAGGAGCCCAAACCCACCCCACTGTCATTGGATGGAGCCCACCCCATCCTGGGGTCTGGTGGAGCTGTCCATGGTGCTGATCCAGGAGGGCATGAAGCCCCTGGAGCCCCTGGCTGTGTGAAAGGGAAGCTAAGATAGTTGCAGATTCAGAGTAGGGTGGGCAAAGGGCCCCTCTGTCTATGAACCCCCAAGTCGCTCTTCCTCCAGCCTTTATGCATTGTAATACTTCAGAGTTCTTGACACTTGTCTTTATTCTAAATATTTTATAAATTCACTACTCTTCATGGGCATCTGAGGGGAGATAGGTGCAAGAAAGTCAACCCCTGCCCTAGAAAGGCAGAAAGAACGAAGCACTTCATGATTTCTCTCAAAAAGAAAAGTGAGGGGCTTGGCGCTCCTAAGCCAATCATCTCCTCTACCTTTTACTTAGTCATTAATTTGCAGAATCCAGAATTGTAGGAGAGAGAGAGCCTCTGACCAAGTTGTGAGATAGTCACATAAAGGCCACAGGAAAGTAGCAGAAATGAGCAAAGTGATCAGGTGTGAGGAAACTGAGGAGGACAAGAGGGGAGGGGAAGTTTTGGGCAAACCAGAGAGTACACGTCCTATATAAGGACAGAAGTTACACAGCACCAGGTAACTGTTGCCATAGAGGCACATGGGCTCCATGTTGTCTGCATTTTGTTTTTTCAGTACTGGGGATTGAACCCAGAGCTGCTTCACCACCAAGCTATATTTCCAGCCCTTTTAATTTTTTATTTTGAGACAGGATCTCACTAAATTGCCCAAGCTGGGCTTGAATTTGTGATTCTCCCAAGCTGGACTTGGATTTGTGACTCTCCTGTCTCAGCCTCTTGAGTAGCTGGGATTACAGATGTGTGTCACCATGCCTCATTGGAAATTTGGATTTTAAGGTGAAATTCCCTGTCATAAATATCCTCAAATAGCTGGGTGTGATGGCATATGCTTGTAATCCCAGTACTTGGGAGGCTGAAGCAGGAGGATCACAGGTTTACGGCCAGCCTCAGCAACTTAGCAAGGCTCTGTTTCAAAATAAAAAATAAAATGGGACCTGGGGTATAGCTTGGAGGCAGAAAGTCCTTGGGCTCACAATTCCCAATAAAACACACACACACACACACACACACACACACACACACACTCACTCTTAAATGATTGAATAATAAAAAATACTTTCTCCTTTGAGTCATATAAAACATGTGAATGGGGCTGAAGGCTCTCCAATTTGCAACCTTTCATTTGGCAGAAGGATAATGGGGTCTGGAGGGATATGCAAGTTGCCCAACATGTCAGGGAATGTCCACTATTACGGATTAGAATGAACATTCTCCAATTTGGAGTGTCTACTCCATGATAGGTCCAGTGTACACAAAGATGCATTCAAGAGACACAGCCCCAGCCCTGGGTGAGCTCATGGTCTGGTGGTGAGCAGTCCTGTCCTCTCTCCAGGACACAGTGTGATAGTGGTTAGAGGTTGCACGAAGAACCTCTAGGGAAGCACAAAAGAGGCACCTAAGAAATTTCTGGCACAAAAATACTCCGAGTGGAGCTCTTCAAAGGGCTTTACAGCTGCTGTGGCCCAAGCAGGTGCTTTATGGTGCTCAGCCTCAGTGGGTGGTCTCTGTGCAGGTGGGAGGGTCCTGATACTCATCTTTGGAGCCCAGGATGCAGGAGGGCAGGTGGGGGCCCTCAGCTGCGCCTGGCAGAGGGATAGCTGCACAGTGATTTTATTTATTTATTAAATCAATTTTTTACTTCTTGGTATTGGGGATTGAACACAGGGGTGTTCTACTTCTGAGTTACACCCCAGACATATATTATTTTATTTTATTTTTTGTGGTACTAGGGATTGAACCCAGAGGCATTCTACCTTTGAACTACACCCCCAACCTGATTTTCTTTCTTTCTTTTTTTTTTTTTTTGCGGTACTGGGGATTGAATTCAGGGGCATTCTACCTCTGAGCTACATCCCCAATCCTATTTTTTATTCTTTATTTTGAAATAGGGTCTCACTAAGTTGCGGAGTTGCCTCAGTAGGTAGCTGAGGCTGGTGGCGAACCCGGATCCTCCAGTCTCAGCCTCTCAAATGCCAGCTGGGATTACAAGCGTGGGCCACCACGCCCGGCCTGATTTTATTTCTTATTTGGAAACAGGGTCTCACTAGGTTGATGAGAGTCTCACTACTTGTTGAAGCTGTCCTCAAACCTGTGATCTTCCTGTATCAGCCTCCCAAGTACTGGGATTACAAGTGTGCACCACCATGCCTGGCTGCATATTTTATTTTTATTTTGAAACAAAGCCTTGCTAAATTGCTGAGGCAGGCCTTGAATCTGCAATCCTCCCGTCTCAGCCTCCTGAGTACTGGGATTATAGACATGAACCACCACACCTGACACCACACTCATCTCTGGAGCAGGGGAGGGCCGTGCCTGGCAGAGGGATGGCTGTGCAGCAATTTATAGCCTGCTTTCTACTGCCTAATTGCACCATCAGTGCTCAGTGTCGCAGGGCTGGGGTGAGGATGGATGGGCCACTCTTATGGGCCTAATGGCCACAGTAAAGCATGATGTTTGCAGTGTTAAATAGCCTGAGTCACTCATGCCTGGGGGCCATCCTTCAGCTTCATGTTGGGGTGTGAGCTTAGTGCATGGGGGCTGGGTTTTGTGAGTGGGTCCAGGAGGGGCTCTCTATGAACTTTTTCTGTTCCCAGCACCTCCTTCCCAGGCCCTGCAGTGGTGCTCCAAGTCGGGTAGATGGGCTGGAGCTGGCCCTTTTCCCCTTTCCCTGGTCTTTGAGCAAACTGGCAGCTCCCAAATGGGGAGAGGCTGTGCTTTTACCAACAGCCTGGGGCTCCCCAAGGCAAAGGCTTCCTCCTCCAACAAAACTGTGGGACTCGCCGGGTGTGGTGGCACATGCTTGTAATCTCAGCACTTGAGAGGCTGAGACAGGAGGGTCACAGGTTCAAGGACAGCTTCAGCTACTTAGTGAGGCCCTCTGCAACTTAGAGACCCTGTTTCAAAATAAAGAATAAAAATAGGGCTGGGGGTGTAGCTCAGAGGTAGAATGCCCCGGGTTCAATCCCCAGTACTGTAAACAACAACAACAAAATTCAAAGCAAAAAAGTGGATTCCCACTGGGCAGGGCTTTATCCACATCATCTGATTGGGGACAGTCCCAGGATAAAGCTATATCTCCCTCTTTAAATTTAGGACTCCTGAAAATGGGGCATCTTCTGTCTCCCTCAGGCTGTGGATGTATTCTTTCTCTCCACCAGGGTCTCTGGAGCTGAGGGCTTCATTCTTTGGTTCTTTACCTCTTTAAGCCTCAGCTTCCTCGTCCATAAAATGAACTCTCAATACTCTTCTGTGCAGGGAGTGTGTGTGTGTGTGTGTGTGTGTGCGCGCGCGCACATGTGCTAGGGATTCAACCTTGTTCCTTAAAGCATTGTCTACAGACCAGCAACCTCAGCATCACCCAGGAGCTTGTTAGAAATGCAGTCTTAGCTCTGCCTCAGTCTCACCAAATAAGGAACTGATTTGTGTGTGTGTGTGTGTGTGTGTGTGTGTGTGTGTGTGTGTGTATGTGTGTGCGCATGCGCGCTACTGGGGATGAAACCTAGGGGCATTCCACCTCTGAGCTACACCTTCAGCCTAATTTTATTCTTTTATTTTGAAACGGTGTCTCACTAAGTTGCAAAGGGCCTCACAAAGTTGCTGAGGCTGTTCTCGAACCTTCGATCCTCTTGTTTCAGCCTCCCAAGTACTGGGATTGCAGATGTGCACCACCACAGTTGGCCAAGAACTGATTTTTAACAATACCCCAGTGACTCTCTTGCACCCTAAAGTTTGAGAGGCAGCAGCTTACAAAACATCCAAGATAACACTCAACACACAGTGGGCCTTAATACATCTCCCATCTCTGTTTTTGGTTCTTACTGTCCCTGCTAAGGCATTGTGGCTGCCTTGAGTGGGAGGAGATGGAGAACCAATCCCAGAGGCTCGATATTGAGTAGGTACTCAATTAATACTTGCTACGTGCATGAAATGGCCATTGCATCCCAGTTCTCCACACCATCCACCTTGTCTATTGGTCTTTGTCTCTGTTTCTCTCCAGATTTTTTGCCCCTCCTGCCAGCTACAGAGAGAATGGGTTAAAATCTAAGAGTCAGCAAAACTTCTGTGCCACTAGGATGATGTGTGCTGCAGCCACATTGCTTGGGGATTGGGCAGAGGAAGGATAGGGACAGACATTGTGCTGCCCACAAAAAAAGAGACTCCAAACCCCTGAACACAGACTCAATATACTTTGGGGAGATTCCAGGCCAGGTACCCTTCTCCATCCCTGTCTGGGACTTGCTATGCAGATGAGGGTAAGTGGGTCTCCTTCTCTAGGAAAAGGGAGACTAGCCCCTCTAAAATATGAGGTCTTAGAGGATGACTTAGAGACTCAGAGCTGGAGTGGACTCAGGCAGCTTCTGGACCTCACATTCTACTCCAGACCCCCTCTGGAAGGCATCTGAGGAGGGAAGACTGCCTCCTCTGGAGCACTCCCAGGGAGCCTCGCCGGTGTACACAGCTCCCATGGTTAGCAGTTAGCACATGGTTTACAGCCTCCCTGTATTTCAATTTAATTTGACTCACCAAACAAAATCAAGGCCTACTGTTCTCAGGTCAGGGAGTTGGGCTCTGGGAAGAGAAGACATGGTCCCGGCTTTCAGAGAGTATTCAGAGGAGGGAGGGGCGCATGCAAACTTTTCTAACACAAGCTTTTGTCTTTGATAGAGAGTTTGATAGTCTGTGAACAGAGGAAGATTATTATTGTGGGTGTGGAGGAAATCGGGAAAGCTGCAGGGAAGAGGAAGTATTAGAATTGGGCTTTAAAGACCCGGTAAATGTTTAGCAGGTGTACTGACTGTTCTTCTTGAATGTCACTCAAATCCACTCCTCCCTGCCATGCTCACCACCCTGCCTTGGTTCCAGCCTCAGCCCCTCTCGCCTGGACTAGTCCAGCGGCCTCTGCACACGTGTTCATCACCGTCTCTTTCTCACGCCCCGGCCACCCTGCGCTCAGATGCCAGAGCAAGTGTTTGCTTGTGGCTGTCACAGTCCTGGGGTTCTGTGTCTCACACTACGCTTTACCCTTCCCCATCCAGCAGTCACACACTGCTCCAAGCTCCCCAGACATCTGTGAGCGCTATTCCCTTTGCTTGAAGACCCTCCCCTCCCAGCCTTCATAAGCACCTGCTAAACTTCTATTTATGCTTCCAGACCCAGCCCTGTGCTGCAGGCGCCCTTTGTAGCTGTCTCCCTACCATACCACCTATATTTTAATTACTTTCTGGTGAGACTGACTTCCCCTGTTCTATCAGGCGGGGGGTCATTAATCTCATCACATTCAGCATTTTATTAGTAGTGCTAACAGTAGCTACTCGGCGCATGTTGAAGAAGCAGATGTCTAAGTTACTAAGTGGCATTGCAGGCAGAGAACACAGCCTGGGCAAAGGCTGGGCAAGATGGTGAGCCACTCTGGGTGCTGTAACGGGAGGTGAGGAATGAGCTGCCGCCCAGTGGCATCCTCATCCTAGCCCTGGGTCCTAGGTGGAGAATGGGTGAGAGAGGCTGGAGCCTGTGCAGGGTTTCCCAGCTGCTTGGGCTCTGCTTCCCTCATTAAGATTCCTCCCCAGAGGCGAGGGGGAGGGGAGCTGGCTTAGGGGCCTAGATGCTCTCAGATGCACTGTATCCAGCACCGGGAGCAGGCTGCCCCGTATATCAGGGCATGTTGTCTTGTTGCTCGCTGGGAAGGGAAGTGGGGAGATAATTGTGTCTCCTCGGGAAGAAATATGGGTGTAGGCAGGGGCATCTTTCTTTCAGCTTTGGGAGAGGAGATGTCTACTCAGCATTCCCTTCCAGAGTGAGGTGTGGTAGAAGTGTGCTTAATTAACCCTTTCCCCTCAAATGCCCTCTGTGAGATAGGTCACTTCTCCAAGCTTCATTGTGTCAAATTATGCCCAAAGAATTTGGATTCATGCAAAGAGGTGGGTCATTGGAGCTTGGAAGGCAGAGAAGAGGTGGGGAGCTGGGGAGCTCAAGGGGAGTAGGCAAGCTGGAGTATCAGTTGAGAACATGCTGTGGGGCCCACTGCACTTTGTGTCTACACCATGTCCATCTTTCTATACTCCCGTCTCCCCTAGCCTGGGCATTTCTTGGTATCACCTTCCTGTTTCACTCATGGGGCATCTGAGCCTTGCTGCAGGGTCAGAGGTGAGCTCAGCAGGTACAGGAGAGGCTTTTGCTCTCGACCAGAAACCATCCCTCTCCATCACTCCATTAACTTGATTTCCAAACGAGTTTAATCACGCCATCCTCCTTCATGGCCCTAATCTGTAATTTCCACTAATTAGTGATTGCAGATTGCTAAGTAACAAACCGCTCAGTGCTGCTATTATTAATGGCAGGGAGTGGACCCAGATTAGAGTGTGTAGAAGGGTTGTTAGCCTTGTGCTGAATTGGGGACAGGTCCAGAGGCCCAAAGGGAGGAAAGAGTGTTGGAATGGGAGCCCCTGAGTTCTATCTGCTCCTTACCAACTTGGATGATAGGAAGACTTGAAGCTAAATGACATCTTCCTGCTGGTGGCTCCAGGATCCTAGGTGACAGTTAGGGGACTGAGGGAGGTGGTGGATGAAGCTATTCCTAGATACGGCAAGTTGAGAGATTACAGTGGAGTGGTCCATCAGGACGGTTGGTGACAGGGCATGCAGTGGGAGGGGAGGGGAGAGGAAGCCTGGGCCACCAGAAGAAGCTGAGGACAGACTCCTGGGACACAGAGTTGGTCCAGCCACTAATGAAACATCACAGAGGACCTGGGCCCCAAGGCAGACCTCAACATGTGCTTCATGGGAATGAGACTGTAGGGCTGGGTGTGGTCAGGAAATGGAGTCTGTCTGGAGGGAAGCTTGGACAGCTCATGGAGAAAGCAGTATCTGAGTGCAAATTTCTGATGAGAGGAAAGACCAGAATGGGAATGAGCAAGGGCAGGACACACGGGGGAGTGGCCAGCCATCTCTGAGGAGCACATGCCCTGTTGATCAGTTGTGGCCCAGCCACAAGGCACACGTCCACCTCAGCACAGTGGACAGCCAGCATGGTGGTGCCTTATTGGTTCATCCAAAATATTGGGCTGGTGCTTCAGATTTGCACACACCCTTCTCTCCAAACAGTCAGTCCCAGAGCTGGGCCAGCCTCACTGGATGGGTGGCCGCATACCCAGGGGTAAGTAGTACGTCCCTCTTTCCAAGAATGAGGACCACTCAAGTTGTAACAAAATCCAGAGCAGACTCAGACACCCGCTATAAGAACGTCCCAACCCTCCCGACACCTCCTCCCCTTACAACTTGTCTAATTCTTGTTCTTGATGGTGACACTTTTTTTTTTTTTGGTAGTACTGGGAATTGGATCCAGAGGCATTCTACTCTGAGCTACACTTCCAACTATTTTTAGTTTTTGTTTGGAAATAGGGTCTTGCTAGGTTGCTGAGGGTCTCCCTATGTTGTTGAGGCTCTCCTCGAACCTATGACCCTCCTGTTTCAGCCTCCCAAGTACTGGGATTAGAGGCCTGCACCACCACACCTGGCCATATGATGAAACTCTTGACAGTTATTCTGACTCTGTTTCACCTTGATCCATCTGACACAAAAGCCTAAAGAAGTGGGATATATTATGATTTGATAAGGAACCTGCTTATCTCTTATGGTGCTATTTTCTTTACCAGGATGGGTTATGGTAGCACAGTCTTTGGAATCGAGTACTGGTAAGTTTGAATCCCAGCTCTATCGTTTTCCCAGTAGGATCTCCTACAAGTCAAATCACCTTGAGTCTCAGTTTCTCTATCTGTAAAATGAGGATAACAGTACTGACATCCTAAGTTCAAGAAATGATTATTACCTCCTCTGCTTAAGGACATCGATCTTTCTGTTAGTCACCCTTTCCTTGCTGTGATCAAAATACCTGACAAGAACAACCTAGAAGAAGGAACACTTGGTTTGGCTCATGGTTGCAGTCCATGGCTGGCTGGCTACATTGCTCTGGGCCTCAGGCGAGGCAGAACATCATGGCGGAAAGATGTGACAGAGGGAAGCTGCTCAGCTCACAGTAGCAGCCAGGAGAGAGAGAGGGAGGGGAGTGGAGAGAGAGAGAGAGAGAGAGAGAGAGAGAGAATAGAACCCCTTCTAGAGCACACCCCCAGTGACTACTTTCTTCCAGCTAGGTGTCACCTCCCAGCCATCAATGGATTAATCCACTGATCGGGTCAGAGCCCTGATGATCTAACCACTTCCCAAGAGCCCTCCCTCTGAGCACATGAGACTTTGGGGGACATTCCCAATCTAAACCATAATAACCCTCCTCAGTTTGACATGGTTGTGGTGGTGCTGTGGTCATAGATCCTGCATGGTAGACCCTCCAGGGGGTTCACAGCATGCATTTTGGTAGGATTAAGTGGGAAAGGAGGAGTTGAGGGGTGAGAAGGGGTGTTCTATCTCTCCCTCATAATTTCCCTGTCCTTCCCTGGGTTCTTCAGTGTCCCTCCCCTCGCTCAGCCACATGCCTGTCACTGTTCTAAGTCTCCTACAAATGCAGCCCCTCTGCAGACCACATCTCTCTGCTATAGCAGCTCCCACTGCAGGGAAGGATTTTAATAATTCCCCCGGGACTGGAACTAGTTATATCCCTAATTTTCCCCAACACACTTCCATGGAGCTCACTACTCACCACTCACCGTTTCCTTCCCACTTTCTCTGCCTTGCTTTCTCTACCTTTGGTTTCCTTTCTGCTAGGCCTCATGGTCAGGATGCCACCATGAATCCTGTTCTCACTTCTGCTAATCTCAGAGAAATAGCTAGACATTTGGAAGAACTTCCTCATACCACATGTGAGCACTCCTTGAACATCTTTGGAAAAGATAGTTGGAAGCTGGGTGTGGTGGCACATGCCTGTAATCCTGGTACTTGGGAGGCTGAGACAGGAGGATCATAGGTTCATGGCCAGCCTCAGCAACTTAGTGAGATCTTGTTTCAAAATAATTTAAAAAAAAAAGGGCTGAGGGTATAGCTCAGGTAGAATGCCCCTGGGTTCATGGGGTTCAAACACACACACACACACACACACACACACACACACACACACACACACAAAGATAGTTGGAGGGAGGGAGATGCTGACCTCTACCCAGGTCTCCAAGGAGCTTGGGGCTCAGGAGGGCAGTGAGTGAGATTTAGGACTCTGCTCAGTGGATTTGAATGCAGTATTGTTCTCTGATGATTAATTCTTCTCCGTGACTGTTGGATAAGTTGAAAATCTTTAAAGATCTTTGACACTAAACAACCTTCAGTGAAAAGAAAAGACCTGACTGAACACCAAGCTGGCTTCCCCTGTCGTTTTCTGCGCCAGCCTTTGTTAACACACACAGTTGGTTTGCTTGCTTATAACCAGTGTATGAAGACGGTTCCTGCTTTCTCCATTTAACAGCATTGTACATGAACATTTCTATTGTATCCACTCATTTTGCAGAGCTGTCATTTTTAATACCTACAGCACATTAATATGACCACAGATTGCTTAGTGCTGTTAGGCATTTGGGTGGGGGCCAAATTTCCAATCTTACAAACAGTGCTGCCACGAATATCACTGTCAAATTATTTCTATTTTTTTCCCTTTGCCTTTGGATTATTTCCCAAGAGTTTATTCCCCAAAGGAGAATTACCAGGTCAAAGGGTATGCACAGTTTTGTAGCCCACTCTCCACGTTATCCAAATCACTTTTCAAGGGACAGACTTGGATTGTCACACTTCCAGTCATATGCCCAGGGACGGAACTGTGCAGTGGGCAGCCATTTCTGTTTCTTGGGATTAGAGTCTGCCACCAATTTGCTGTGTGATCTTGGGCAGGTCAGTTCCCCTCTCTGGACCTAGGTGTTCTTGTTTGTAAAGTGAAGGAGCTGGGTGAGATGATCTCTCTCTGCTCTGATCTGTGATGAGGGCTTTTCCAGCTCCCTCCATGGTGGGTTGGTTGGACTGATGGATGCCGGGGTCCCAGACTCGTTGGGATTTGAGTTCCTTTATCCCATGGGTGACAACAATGCCAGGCCGGCTTGCTGTGTCTTTTGGGTGTTGTTGTTGTGAGTATGTGTGCAGTGTGGGGTCGGTGCTGGGAGGCGCAGCCTGACGATCCCATCAGCTCAACTACCATTGCTTACACCTGGCAACTCTTCTGCTCGGTTGATGTCCGTGCTGTGCTGTCCTTAAGTGTTCTGAATTCCATCCCTGGGCATAGGGAGATGTCTGAGAACTGGGTTTGAATCCAGTCTTGCCACAGTGGGCTTTGAGTGATTTGAGCAGATGACTTAACCTCTTAGAACCTCAGTTTCCTTATCTGTAAAATGGGAATAACAATTCTTGTAAGGTCTTTCCGGAACATTAAATAGATAATGCATGTGAAATAATGACAGTGTCCTCAGTATTAAGAATCATTCCCGGCATCTTCATGGTCTGCTGCAATGCTTCGTAAGTAGGATGCATACAGCTCCAGGCGCCACTGTCTCCTCTGCTTCAGAGAACCACTGGGTGGAGTGCACCAAGGTGCCTGGGAAGGGCCTGTCTTCCTCAAGGGTAGCCCAGCCCTGGCCTTGTCTGGGTTCTGTCCATTTGCTCACCTCCTACAGGCCTCCCTTTCCTCTGTGCTCATGGCCCCTCTGGGCTTCTGGGCAGTTTGAACTGCTGAGGCTAGCAGGCCCAGCCCTGCAGGAAGGCAGCCTGTGTTGGATTCACCTCTGACTTCAGCTGGGCGTCCAGCCTTCCACTGTCCAGCATTCTATACTTCTACCTTGTCCAGGCCTTTCCTGCAACTCTGAGCTCTCAGAACTGGGATCCCTTGGAGCTCTGTCTGGCTCCTGGAGAGGACCTGACCCTCTCCAAAGCCAGGGCCCTGCCATCAATGCTGTGTCCTCTGCAGCCAGGAGTGCCTGAGTCCAGCTGCTTGGGCTCTTTGCCATTCATCACCATCTGCAGATCTTCCCCGAATGCCTGGCCTGCCGGCACCTCTCTCCTGCCCAGCCGTGCCGTGGCACTGCCTGCTGGGAAGAGACTCTGGAAGGACAGCCTCTCCGGCAGGGACAGCCGTCCCCCTCCAGGAGCTCAAGCCAGGACCTCTGGCCAAGATGCTCCCGGACCAGCAGGTTTGAAAAGGGTGATAGCCTTGCTTGCTTTGTACAGGAACCCATGCAGGGCATTGGAACAGGGGAGTAGGGAGGAGCTGGGAGGCGTCTGGATCTGGACCTCGCTGCTCGCTCTTTAGGAAGTTGCCAACAACACGGGCCACGTCCTCCCAATGCCAAATGGAGGAGGACCTTGTGCACAGCCCAGGAGCTAGGCCACATCCATGATGGAGACCAGGGGGACATGGGAGACATGGGGTTGCTTTCTTAGCAGTCACGGCCTGAGAGACTCAGCACTCTGTTGTCAAGCCCTGTCTTACAGTCACCTGCTTCCCTCATGGAGCAAGCCTGCCATAGGTATTTACCTGCTCTGGGAACAGAGGACTCAAAGGAGGCGGCATCTTGCTGCTGCCCTTGGGGAGTTTTCACTGCACCAGAGGTTGGAAAACTCAGCCTGTGGGCAAAGCCAGTGCACGCCATGTTTCCCACATGGTTTTATTGGGACATACCCTTTGCTTCTACATCGTCTATGCCACATTCCCTCTACAGCGGGGCAGGGGATTGTTTGTTACAGAGCTTACACAGCTTTCGAAGCAGGAACTCTTCAATGCTTGGTTCTTTGGAGTCTAGAATGAGCAGACACAGGACAATCAGAGCCCAGCTCCTGCTCCGGGCTTTGCTGTAGATTGGCTGCAAGGAGGGTGGTCTTAGAGCAGCACTTCCCCAGCAAGGCTGGGCTGGGGCTAGCTGCCTCAGTGCAGATGCCCACCTCTTCCCCACCCACCCCCTTGCTTGCCAGGCTCCCCGGTGAGGTGGGGAGACCCCAAGTGTGCTGACTCCCCACTGGAGCTCAGGGCTGAATTCCTCTCCTCTCAACTTCTTTGCACACGCTTGCAGCTTCCTAAGTGGCCTGAACTTTGGGAAGATTTGTCCCAGGCCTGCCTATTCCCATCTTCTTGTCAGATTTCTGGTGTGAGTACCATGGGAAGGAGTCCAAGCTACCAAGCCACTAAGTTGCTGTGTCCTTTTTGGTCTTAGTTTGTCCATCTGTAACATGGGACAAGAAGATTCCTGGGTCTTTGGCTGTCCTAGAAAAAAAGTGGAGACCTTTATTTTTGTGGTCAGGTTGGCTGTTTTGTGGTTCTTTTGTAGAGGAAAAGGGAGAAAGAGCCTTGTAACCCCGAGACCCAGGGTTTTTCCTAATGAGCCCAAGGCAGTAGACTCCCATTCCTAAAAAGCATCCTCCCAACCCCTGGAAACAATGCAATTAGCAGTCTCTTTGTTCAGGGTGTTAATTAACTTGTTTTTTCTGAACATACCTTCTTCCAGGTACAGCCCATCATCTCTGGGGTGCTGGCAGGGGGAAGGCAATTAGATCCTCGTTACTGTGCAATTAATTATGGTTTGAAAACTGCTTGAGGAGGCTGGGAGGAATTCCTCAACAGTACCAGCCCCAGGAAGAGGCCTTGCTTAGAAGCAGGCACTGAACAGAGTCCGGTTTGGGAGGATAGAGAAAAAGCCTTGAAGGCCAACTAGTTCAAGAGATCACAGCAAGGCAGATCTGGGCACCTCACTTCCCTGCTCAAGAACTTTCAGTGGCTCCCTAGTCTCTACCAAGTCCAGACATAACTCCCTATTTGAACATTCAAGGCCATTCATTGTCTAGCTTAGACCCAGCTTTTCAGAGTTATTGCCCATCACAACTATATGTAATCAACGTGCCTGTCAAACCCCAGGTCCACGCTACCTGGATGCACTTCCCATGCTTTTGCCACAAAATTTCCAGCCCTGGGATGCCTTTGCCCTTTCATCTCTGCCTGCTGGAAAGCTCTTTTTCCTTGAGCTCAAGGGCAGTTATCTCTGCAGACACCCGTCCTCCCTGGAGCCTTTCCTGAGGGCAAGAGGGGTCTTAGAGAAAATAGGTCTTTGGACTCAGATTCACTTGGGCTCATGTCACACAAGTTCCTAGAGCCTGTCCAAAGAGGACCAGGGGCTCTGCCTAGCAGTCAGCCAGCGTGTGCCAAGTGCCCGGCCTGGATGCTGGGTCCTTTGCACCCCCAGAGCTCAAGCTGTGGCCTCCAGTATTTACAACACTCTCCCCTTGCTTGGGTAAAGGGCTCTCCCATTTGCAAGCTAGTTCCCACCCCTTGTCTCTGGGTCCTTCACTTTATAGCCTGTTGAAGTCCACAGAGCCTCAGAGAGGGCCCCAGACAGTGGTACTGAGCCAGGCAGTGCTGCCCATAGGGGGCACTCTGAGCCATCGCCATGATTTTGGGGCGTCCCTGGCACTTAAGGGGCAGAACTAAAGATGCTGCAGGTCTAGCCAGAACTCTTGTAGATGAAACACCTAGAATATTTATCAGAGCCTAGAGCCTAACTCTGTTTCTTAACTTTCCACTAGTTTTTGGCATGGTTTACTCTATGTGTGTGTGTGTGTGTGTGTGTGTGTGTGTATGTGTGTGTGTGTGTGTGTGTGTATAACATTTTCCAGGAATATAACCACCAGTAAACCAAGGGAAGATTGGACTTTGTTTCATGAGCTTTGTAGTAAGAATTGTTTAGCACTTGGAAAACCACAGCACGGCGGTAATGCTGCCCGTGGTGCCACAGTGCCTAAAAGAACAGGCCTGACCCCCAGTGCTTGTAAGTGTTGCTCATGAGACCTAATGTCCTGCTGCCTCTGGTGCCTTCCTGGGTCTTCCTGGGTGGTTCTGTTCAAACATTTACACATTGAAGTTTACATTACAATAATAATAACTTTATTATTATTATTATTATTATTATTATTATTATTATTATTATTATTGTGCTGGGAATGGGATCCAGGGCCTCACACACACTAGGCAAATACTCTGCCATTGAGTTACACCCCTCGCTCCACATTAGTTTATTATAACATTTTCCTTTATTTATTTCTCCTTTATATCAGAGTGAAGGCAAAATTATGTATAGAGGTGGTTTAGATACTCTATAAATTCCTTTCATTTCAAGAGGTCATTATAAAATCTTGGTTTAAAAAGGGTGATTAGCCAGGTGCAGTAGCGTATGCCTGTGAATCTAGTATTTGGGAGGCTGAGACAGGAGAATCGCAGGTTTGACCTCAGCAACCTAGCAAGACCCTCAGTAGCCTAGTGAGACCCTGTTTCAAAATTAAAAAAAAAAAAATAGAAAGGGCTGGGGGTGTAGTCCAAAGGTAGAATACCCCTGGGTTCAATCCCCAGAACAAAAGGGCGGGGTGGTGGTGGTGGTGGTGGTGGTGGTGGTGATGAACTCAAGCTGGGAAAATTTCAGGTTGAACCCCATCCTCGCTTGGGCAGGGGCAGGGCTAGGTGGCTGTTCTTGGGGATGGGGGGTGCTGGGGGTCACATTGTTGTTCTAGGTCTCCCATTCTCTCCACTGCTGGGAAGGCAGGGGAGAGAGAGAGAGAGAGAGAGAGAGAGAGAGAGAGAGAGAGAGAGAGAGAGAGAGAGAGAGAGAGAGGGAGATTGAGAAAAGAAGAAGGAGGAGAAGAAGAAGAAGAAGAAGGAGAAGGAGAAGGAGAAGG
>PVLC010026672.1:0-22506 GCA_004027655.1 Graphiurus murinus
TTTTTGGTGTGGAATAATTTCTTAAATAAGTAAGAAAATAAGGAAATATCCATGTATGAGAATACATAATTCTATTGTCTTATACAATTAACTTTACATATATTTTACTTAACATATATAGTATTTTACTTAGCAAACATATTTTTCAGACATGATCCCAGGTGCTGGTCATAGTGAGCAAGATAGAAAATGTATAGTTTAGTGAAGAAATAAGTATGGAAGAAAGCAGAAATCCTTATCTTGGTTTCTATTTTCCTCATCTGCATTTTATGGTTAGAACTGCTCCTAGAATAGCAAGTAGCCTACTGACAAAGTCACACAGTGCTCAGGGAATTATCTCAGTGACCCTGAATACTGAATCTTAACACTGTAACAATTAATTTCTATTTTTATATATTTTTCAGAAAGCTTCTAGCAACATGTAAATTTATGTGAAACGTGTTTTATACTAAATATCATACAATTTATCTCTGGGTTTAATTTGGAAAACTTTGACACTTAACTTTGACACTTATACTTTTGCTAAGTATATGCAACTTATCATAATTGAAAATAAGAAAAATCATATTCATTTAGTTAATCATCATAGGTGATATGAGAAGCTATCTTTAAAATGGAATTATTTTATTAATATAGTAAATGAAGTTAACTTTAACTGTAGGATCGTAATTTGTTTTGGGGATTTAGTAGACAAAGCATCAGTACCTCCTACACAATGGTCTGTCTCTACCCACAAGGTCTTTTTCTGTTCTCCTTCTTGCCCCTGCTTTGCCTGTTAGGTTCCTTGCTCCCTTTTAAGAAAAACTCAGATGCTATTTACTTTTTAAAGTCTGCTTTGACTCCACAGGTTGAGTGATGTAACTTTGAGCTCCCTGAACACACTTCTTCTACCTCTCTTGCTACATATCTATTTATATTTCTGTTCCTCTTAACAGTTTAACATTTTTAAAAGATAGCATTCTGTCTTACTTGTGTTCATATACCTCTCATAGAATGCTTGTTATTAATTATTGCAAAATCCTCCATTCTAGGACCAGTGCCTAGTGGATAGGTGCTTGGTTAGTTTTTGTAGAACATTGTGGCACATACCTTTAATCATAGTATTTGGAAGGCTGAGACAGGAGGATCACAGGTTTGAGGACAGTCTCGGCAACTTAGTGAGATCCTCAGTAACTAAGTGACATTGTTTCAAAATTTAAAAAAAAAATATTTAAGGCTGAGTATTTAGCTCAGAGGTAGAATGCACCTAGGTTTAATCTCCAGTACCAAAAATAATAAATAAAAAATAAACAAATATAAATAAAGTAATTTGTATCATATATATTGATAATATTCTTTAGACTTATCAGTTATTTATTAAAGATAATGGCATCATACTTCCTAAATGTGCTATGTTGACATTTTCCACTCCCTTTATATAAGAAATAACAGATGAAGAAAGGTAGTGAATAATAGTCCAATAGCTATTTCTAAAATGTCTTCTTCCTCTTCTGAGGGAGAAAACATCTTTGAGATGCTACCTACTGAGTTATTAATTCTAGACTCCTATATATTGTAATATGATAAAAATAGTCCATGAAAGAAACTAAGGGATTTTGAAAAGCTAAAAGCTAACTACATCATAACACTTGGCATCCTTTAGAATGTAACACAAAACAGGTGCAGAGGGAGAAATTGTGAAATAAAGGTAGAATTTCAAAGATGTCTTGGAAATAATGGCTTCTCAAAAACCCAACTCTTTGGAAATCACTTTGAGAAATAATATAGTAGTCAATCTGTAATGCAGTACTTACATATCAATAGTATTTCAAAATGTAAAACTGCACTGTGTTTGCTTATAAAAATCCTAAACCCTATGTGGTATTAAATAATAGGGGCAGTCTTTTATTTATCAAGGTTTTCAAAATCTAAAAAAGAAAAAATCTTTTATATATTTTCACCTTCAAGGTAAAAATTCTAGTATTAAGGGCCTTATTATATTATGCATTGCATCACTCTGCAGGTGAAATTATATCCCCCAGATACATAGATATATGTAGAACATTTTCCTTTAGATTACATAAAGTCTACAAAACATTTCAGCAATTCTCCAACACGATTAATTTGAATCCATTGTATCTTCCTTTTTAAGAACTTTTGTGATTGTTATTTACAGAGAAAATATTTACTTTTATCACAGAATTACAAATACTTAAATTTTAATGTGAAGCAAAGTGCATAAATATTAATCACTGACATCTACAATTATACTAGAAGTTAGAAAATTCCCTGTGTTAATTAAATTAATAAATTAGCTATATATTCATTTGTTACTTGGTGAACAACACTGAGTCTGGGAATGGAAGCAGAATTTTCTTTAGAAGAACAGTTGAAATCTTTATACTCTACATTCTTTGCCCCGATTTCAGCTGTAAAAGCGATGTAACATATTGTATCTCATATCCAGTTTGAGAGACTCTTCAAAAGACTAAAAAGGGAAGTTGATAAAAGCGAGTTCACATGCTATAAAGTGAAACAACTAAAACTAGAAAAAAATGAGCTCTAATCAATGGGAAAACACACCCACAGAACATCTGAGGAGACGTGTAGTGGGATATTTTAAGATGTTTTTCAATGCACTCTCAGTGACTTTTATGGGAAGGTTATAAACAATTTGATAATTTTATCTTACTGAACATATGCTTTTAATGTTTTAATAATGATCAAGTAAGTAACAAAAAAATAAATTCATTTGAGCCGGGTGTGGTGGCCCAGTACTTAGGAGGCTAAGACAGGAGACTGCAGGTTCATGACCAGCCTCAGCTACTTAGTGAGGCCCTCCGCAACTTAGTGAGGCCCTGTTTCAAAATAAAGAATATAAAATAGGGCTGGGGGGTGTAGCTCTGAGGTAAAGTGCCCCAGGTTCAATCTCCAGTACTGAAAAAAAAAATTCATTTGTACAGCTAAAGAGGAGCGATTGCAGAATGAAAATACAATTTCTTTATGTCCTGGGTTTTCATAGAGCAACAGTAAAGAATTATAGATATTTTTGGTTCCTTCTGTGTTTCGAAACAAATTATCAGAGTTGGAGTGCTATTCTACTCATGGTAATGAGTTCTTACTCTCAAAGAAGCCGAAGTGATATGGTGGCTGGGTCACAAAAGGGCCTGTGTTGCTCAAAATCAGGGTAGTTAGGCCTTTACCACTCTTCCTTTCTGGGGCTCAGTTTCTTCAACTTTATATACCTTACCTGTCTCATAATTTGACAATCAAATAAATGATCCATGTGAAAGAAGAAGGGTTAAAAAGCCTCTTCAAGGTGTAAAATTCAATATATAAATTTCTGTTTAGATCTTGTTAAATTGACTTTGGCTTAAGGCAACCCCTGCATTTTGAGTCTCTATGTATTGAACTGCAACCTAATTTAATATGTAAACAAACTGAAAACTTAAGAGTATATTCTTGACACAAAGAGTTGAGTTCAATCAATCACAAGCAGTGAATTCAGTACACCATCCCCAAATAAGGCAGATACCTATCTATAGCCAATCAGATAATTTTTAGACTTCTTTGTTTATAAAAGCTTGCTGCTCACATTGACTAGCAGAGCTTTCTGAGTTTATCCCAGTTCTGAGTGGTGCCCGATTCGCAAATCATTCTTTGCTCAAATAAACTCTGCTAAAATTAATTTGTCTAAAGTTTTTCACTAAGAATCTTAATCAGGTAATAGAACAGCCTAACATTTATTCTAAAATGATCAAACTTTAAAGAGTGTAACTTATAGTGCTGCCTTAAATATATACATATGACTTGAAAAAATACACTGTTGAGTTGGGGTTCAGTCCTAATTTGAATAACTCTTGTATGTAACAGTTATGTACTTTTGTTTATCTTTCTGAATTTCATTTTCTTCTTTTGTCAGAAAAAAAAATTACACGTCCATGGGATAATTATGGTAAGTAAATAGAATAACATTTGAAATATCTAACACATTGCCAGATTCCTTGTAGGTATTCAAGAATGGGGGCTGTTATTATTTTGTTATTGCTTACTTTTTGTAGTTTTTTCTCAGTAATGACATTTGCCATTTTGTTTATCTTAGGTCAGGTTTTACAGAAACAGACTCTGAGATAGAGAATCCAGTGGGAGTACCACTGGGATTAGCAATTGTGAAAAAATGAACAAAATAGAACTGGGCAGAGAAGATAGTTAGCTGTGATGCAATCACAAAAAGAGTCCCAAACAATCCCATGGGAACTCTGGAGCTGAGATGACCCTTGACAGTTTTCTTTCTTTGAGGTAAGGCATCTGTCCTTTATAAAACTCCTGTGTATTTTTCACTCTCGTGCACTGAGCACAGGTTGGGGAGCAGAGTATAATTTGGTCAGACAACCCTCATCTACTGAAGGCAATTCATGGGGCATACTTGATTGAGAGCTGCCATCCAGCAGCAGTAGTGAAGGCATGCCTTAGGGGAAGTAGATCGTAGAACGTGTGCTGTAGTACTGAAGAGGGAATCTGAACAACATGCTATAGCATCTACTACACTGACTAATGACATCTCCAGTTGAAATTGACACATTAGTTAGCCTTTCTAATTAAATTCATCTGAATAGGCTTACAAGCCAGTAAAAATAGTAAACGGGTGTTATGGTCAGACAGAATGTCCCCTCGGGGTTGATAAGTAATGAGGGTTGTAATCCATTATAATGGATTTATCTGGGTGGTAACCTAGGCAGGTAGGGTGTGGCGGGAGGAGGTAGATCTCTGGGGGTGCAGCCTTGAGGATTACATATGACACCCCCCCCCCTTTCTTGCTTGCTCTCTTATGTTTCTGACTTCTGTGATGTGAGGGGCAAAGTCTTGTGCTCTCCCTCTCTGCTTCCTGACAACATGCCCTGAGCTCCGGCTCTGCACCCTGAATTCACAGGGTTCCGGAACTCTGAGATCTCCAAAAAACTACGAGCAAATAAGTCTTCCTTCCTCTAAGTTGAGTGGTCAGGATTTTTGGATTATGGCAGTGAGAATGCTGACCAAGGCAAAGAAGATATAGCGCAAGAAAGGATGAAGGAGAAAGAGGTAAGTTATCAAGTTGTGAATAGCAATATCTTAAGAAATAAATAAAAGCAATAAAAGCAATAACTGATTCTTTGCAAATCTGAAATATCAGGAAAAGTTGAGTATAGTTTCTGAAGATAATTTGAGTACACATTTCAGTAACCTGAACATTTAAGACAAGTGAAAAGTGATAGAACTTAAAGAGTAGATTTGATATTATGCATTGATTTTTGTTATTCATTCATTCTAGACTGTTTATAACACATATATGATTTATATAAATTTAATTCCTTATAAAAATAAGTCTTTGTCAGATTGGAAAAGGAGTGTAGATCTAGAGTCAAGATCCATTGACTACTCTTCAATTTGCAATTATAGGATCATTATTAGAAATTATATTAGAAGTTCATTGTGCATTTTAAAAAGACTAATATGTGTAAGTAATTCATTGTTAAGTGACATGAGAGAATTTGGCTTAATAAACATGACTAAATCAGGTAGACTTCATGGTCAAAGTTAACAAGAGTAATACCAGTAATGATGGTTGTAGCAACCCACCAAGGGTTTACTACTGTTAACATTTTCAAAGATGCAAGAACTTCATTCCAGATAAACTAATCTCTTGGTTGCATTAAAACTAATCAAACCAAAGTGCATTTGTAATTATAGAAATCAATTTTTAGTTCATATATGCATAGGTTAGAAAAATAACTTTGGAGAAAGAAAAACTTGTAAAGGAGAAGACATATGGAGTCCTATATGCATGTCAGTGTGTCCTAATTTTTAGAGTTAGTGAGCTAGAAGCATATTTAATTTTCAGAATTTATAATCAAGGAGAGCAAACCCTATTAAATAAGGAGTGTTTTCTATTTCATATACCCACTTTTCCCAATCCAATAACCTGAATTGTCCCAGCTGAATCTGAAAAGCATGGTACTTTTATTTCCCTCAGAGATCATAGAACACAGATTATTGATCTGGTTTTCCCAGCATGGTCCACAACTAAAATTGTCTTTCTTTGTCAAGAGGCTTTATTTTTACTCTCCTAAAAAAAAAACCCCAAAACAACAAACAAACAAACAAACAAAAAACAAAAAACAAAAAAACCCCAGCACAAATAACAGCAAAAAGATGTGTAGTTCTGCTGTACCAAAATCCATTGCACAGGTACTAGTAATGATCCATATCCCGTGTAGTGTCATGAAAACATTCACAGAGATGAAATCACCATTAAAAACTGAGCCTCTAAGTTAACAAAAATGCTTTGTATCCTTACCATAATACCTTGCCCAGAAGGTATGTTTTGGTGGACTATATTTAAATGAACAAAGTAAGGCCTGTAAATCAGATGGCTAAGTCTGTCTTTTCATATGTAATAACGTGGAGACATTACCAAACTTTTATAATTTTTTTTTTATTTTCCTCTTTTTTTTCCCTTAGTACTAGGGATCAAATGCAGGGGCATTCTACCTCTCAGCTACACCTCCAGCCCTTTTTATTTTTTGTTTTGAAATGGGGTCTTTTAGGTTGCTGAGAGTCTTGCTACATTGCTGAGGCTGGCCTTAAACCTGTGATCCTCTGTCTCAGCCTTCTAAGTACCAGGATTACAGATGAGCACCACTATGCCCAGCTTGATTTTGTCAAATGCGATAAACCAAACAAAGGGATGAGTCATACACCTTTTGCTTTATGGGATGTTATGCCAATTAGAGTAAAAATGAAAGTGGATAATCAACATGGCATTACAATCCTGCTGTGATCCTGGCTGTATTGTGGGCCACAGATGATACACTCAGAATTAAGGAATGGAGGAATGGTCTGCCAATAATAGACCCTCTTACATTTCATCTAAGGCAGTCATCCTTCATTCAGTTCCAAACTATGCCAAGGTAAAATTCCAATACTGATTAAAAAGTTAAAAAAAAAGCAAAGAAAAAAAGCTGTTTTCTTATGATAACAGAATTTAACTGCAATTTGTATAGTATTTAATGATATTAAAACCTCTGACAGAATGTAGTAGTCAGCTAAGCTGAGAGAATGATTTAAATCAAGATTTTATATTTTTATTCAACAAACCTTGACTGAATGTCTATTTTGTGGGCATCCTGACTGCAAAGTGATAAGAAAGTAAGATAATGTATCATATCCTACTTTTAGAATTCCAGAGTTTATGTAGACTTCAATGGTGTGTTTTGGCACATGACCACAAACTGAAAATGGTAGTCATTCTTATTTGCCATGAGAATGATTTGATTTCCTTGAGATGACGGTGGGCAAAGATACTTTAAAAAAAAAAAAACATAGACAAGTCAAAGAGAAAAGATTTAGTACATCTGCTGGGAGGTCTAAAAATTTTAAGGCATTTGGAGAGAACCTCTCTCCATAACAGCCCCCAAATTTTGGTTGGTAGTTACTGCATGTTTCATTGAAATAAAAAAAAGACTTTTGTTAAATTAGGTGAATGATAGGGCATGAACCAGTATGAAGTAAATATATGGCAGTAAGAGATGGTAGCAGAGAATACAATGATGATGGACTACCAAGTTTCTAGGATTTAAAGACAAAGAGTGAGAAGGCAGGGGCTGGACTACTGAAGAGGGCTAAGTTCTGTGCCAGATGGCTGAGGGTTAGGGCTCAGAGTTCTAGGAGACCATGTTACTCAACAGTATGACTGTAACTAATGAACAGACTGAACTAAAGACAATGTATGCCCTTGGTAGACCTACTCCCCCTTCATATACTTCAGATTAGCGATGAAATGGCTCTAGGTCATATACATGCCAACTGGATGAAGAGGACACAGCAGATACTCAAGAGGCCTACTCAGCTATGCACCTTAGTAAACACTTGCAGTGTGTCCAGTGATTCCTTTGACTTTTACCCTACTAATATTTGTCATCCAGGAAAGAGAATGGTGCCAGTTAGTGTTCTCTTCTGAAAATTTTATTCCTCAAGAACTAGAATCTAATTCCTAAGAAGAAAAACCAGGAACAAGAGCATCTATAATAGGAAAACTGAATTGGGCTATAAAGCTTTTTCAGCTAATGTAAAATTGTCAAGGCATTAAGGGGTTTGTATTCTGGCTCCTTTTTATCTCCCTAATAATTCATGAAAACCAGGAATATGAATCAGATATGCTTCTTTATGATTCTTATACTTGGAATTCAGATCGTTAAAATTACTCCTAGTTTCCAATTTTCTGACATTCCCATTTGATTGGTAATGGGATGGACTTCTTCAGGGCTATGCAAGTTCCTCATCACTTGAAAACTTGAAAGGGTTAGTATAGACTTTAGCCCTGAAGGAGAATCCAACCTCTGTATTAGCCTAGGACAAACTCAATAATCTCCAACCTTGAAATATAGTACATTTGTTCACCCTAGATTGCCTTTCTCTTTCTACTTTGTTCTAATTTTATCCTCTGAGGTATAGGTCAGGTATCTTGTTTTCTCCAAATAACATGACTTTATATGGTTGTTCTGAGGAATCAGTGGGACAGCATGTATGCACATGTAGTTGCTCATTGACTGGTACACAGTACATGATCAATTAATTCCTTATTTTGTTTTTCTCCACAATGGCAAGAAATCATAGGCATCTCTATTTTTTCTCCAAAAATATTTGGCTATGATAAAAAAATTAAGCATTTTTTGTGGTCATATTTTTCTTGAACTACTCAATCTTGTGTACCATCTTTGTGCTTGTGGAAGACTGGGATCAAAGGTTCCTTTTATTTTTATTTCCCACAGTTTAAAGAGAAATGCTGCACACATAATAGGTAGTCAATGAATATGGAGCTGATAAGCTTATACAGAAGAGCCAACATAACGTACTTAAAATTGCATTGCATTTATTCTTGTCATCCAAATTTAAAATTCATGTAGGTGGCCTGGCAAAGTCTTATTCTTTAGTCTCTTCATTAAAAATGTGGGGTCAAAAACCTCACCTTGCCTTCTACATTTTTTTGCTTTCTAACACTGCTGAAACTAGAGAATTGGGTAAATGTAAAGGACCATGCAAATAATGCAACTACATAGTGTTTTGGTTCATTGTGATTTAGCAAGTTCACAATGGGAAGGGCAATTCTTTAACAGACCATCCTGGTGACAAATGTGTGACTTTTTTTTTCTGTCAAAAAAAATAGCAAATTACAGCCTGCCATGATATTCAGTACTTCACACATTACAAGGATTGACACTTGCTTATCTCCTAAATGAAATTTCAATAATTAGAAAATTTCAAGTCTCTAGAAAACACTGGATCACCACAGGGCTGCATTAGGCCTGTGGCTTCGGGTCCACATGGCAAGGACCAGGTGCTATTCAGACATTATAAGAGGAGGAGAGGTTCCTGCAGAGCTCTGAACAATGTAAACCATTGTGTCAAAAATAATTGTAAATGCTTTCATTCAATAAAATGATGGTTATTTAGAGCCAAAGCTTACAATGTCTCTCATTGTAACCTCTACTTAACCAGTCTAGACTGAATATAAAATCCATGAACTATTCAATCCCTGCTCCACACTGCTGTCAAAATTATCTTCCTAAAAAACAAATGGAACCACGTGGCTCCCTGCTGCACTGAAAATACCACCCAAATTCTGCAGTTCAGAAATCAATGCTTTTTACAATGAAGCTTCTGCTGCTTTTCTTTATATTTATTCAACAAGTATTGACTTATTGTCTGCCATGTATCCTCACCGTGCTGACCAGACCATTGTTATCAAAACATACACTATACTCTTCTGCCTTTCTGTCTTTGCTTGACCTGCTTGCTGTCTGCAATGCAGTATATTCTAAGCGCCTGTTAAAATCCCACCTATCCAGGTTCAGGTTCATTTCAAATACCAACTCTTTCTGCCAGGTATCCACATGCAGTGCCATTATAACATCTCTAGCCCATCTTGTTCTCTCCCCTAAAATTTTGCCCTCTTAGAGGTAAAGGGCCATGTCTTTTACTTTAGATATCCCATAATCTTTACTATGGAGAACTGAATTGAATTAAAATATTAAGTAAGAATAGACATTTTAATTTAGCACATTGAGTTTATTTTTATCGCTTGCCAGGAGTGATTTGGGGACTTGGATCAAATGTTTATGGACTGATTGCTTGGCCTCTTATAATAGTGGTTTCAGTAATGGATTCACTACAAATTAGTCAAATTGCTGTGTTTGTAAAACAAGGCCTCAGGATAGAGAGCAGGAGAAATAGAAGCATTTTCATTGTGGATGTTTTAATTTAAATTTCAAAGCAGTCCTATTATTTTTAACTTGATGCGATTACATGATTATCTATTTGTTCTCTTCAAATACCGTCCAAAAGAAGAAGTCTATTAATGCATGCCAATGTACATCATGTACATATATGTTATATAAAGGCTGTGAATAAAAATTTGGCTAGCTTTGTCTACATACTAATAAGTAGCTATATATAAAAGACACCATTACAACTAGTTGAAAAGTATAGCATATAATAATTATGCCATGTTTTGGCACCTATATGATGTTAAATAACCTCATTGAGATCTCTTCCCTCTCCTCCATCCCTGAGATTTGATTGATTCATTTTATCTATGCAATGCTAATGTACTAAAGTATTCTTCCCTTTCTCTTCTGATTCACCCCATTTAATCCTCCACTGTCTCAGAGCAGTTGGCCTAGAGAATGTTCTGGTTAAAGGAAACTCTATTCCTGCCTAAATCCCTGAGTCCCATTTGGCATTTTTGGTTCTTCAGCATCACATGGACCCCTGAAGTGATATCTTGAGACTTCTTTAGCAGCTGTCTTTTGGAGCACAGAACAGGTCTTATGAATCCTTACTTGGCTTTCTTGAGAGACCCATTCTATCCCTCTGAGTTCCAGAATCTTATCTCTGCTTCTTAGAAGGTTATTCAAAGGCCCAGAGGGCCTCCCAAATCTCCCTTTTAATGATATTCTTTCATCTAAGATACATTCTTTCCCAGGCATCCTATGAGCTGAAGGGCAGGAGGAAAATGGAGTGTGGGTCTTGATTCTGACCTTTTTATTGTCATGCAGTTGGATTCTCCCCAGTTTGTGTCCTTGAAGCCCACCAGAAACCATTCAGTATTTGAAATAATTGAGAGAAAGGTGATAAATGATCTTTTTTACACTTTTGAGTTTTGAAGCTATAAAATATTTAAGTACATTGTACATACATATTTTTTTATAAATTATTCCAAATATAATAATGATAAGTCCTACATTGTCTCAAAGTTAAGTATTTGGAATGAGTTCCAAAGCTTAATTTAATATGGCCTGTAAATGTGTAAGTTGGCATAGGGTAAGGCATCACTTTTGCAGTCCTTAAGAACAAGGATAGTATACATGCAAAGAGAGGTAGGGCAGGTGTTTATGAAAAAGATAAATATTTACAGAAATAACAGCCTAAAGTGGTAATGTCTAAGAGGCAAAAACAAGTCTATAACTTCACCACGTCTATTTATTTCTCTATTGGCATTTTAAAATAAAAAACCTGCTTATAGGAAGAAAGACAATTAATCATTTTAGATGTATTTTTACTTTCTATATCTGATCACTCACAGATAATCCAAAGAAATATTTTTGTTTACATATTTTTTGTTGTTAATAGGAATATTTTTGTATCATATTTTCCTAATTCTTTTTATGACATTGATGTTATAAAATTTACATTATAAAATTTATAGATTTATCAACCCAAGATAAAGGAATAAAGAAAACCACAAATTAGAGGAAAATGAGTTTAATTTAACATGATCTAAGTATTTTGCATATAATAGCCACTAATAATTGAAGTTAATTTAATTAACAAGATGGTGAAAATATAGTCAGTACTTGTTTCTTATTTATGTAGTCTCTCCCAACTGGGAAAAATGAATAATTTGGAAGAAAGTATTTAATTTGGTTACAATGGTAAATGCAACAAAGAGAGCTCATCTTTACTCTTTCACTAGCATGGATTTATCAGATTCTAAAGTGAGAAGGGATCTTAGAAATTATCTGGTTCAAAATTTTCACTTCTCTATGAGATTAAGGCCCAGTCAACATAAGTGACATGTTTATGTTTCAAAGCTGATTAGGGATTGAGCTGGGGTGAATTCCAAATTTTTGGTCCGGTACTTTTATATTTTTTTACTGTATCACATAACCTTTAAAATAAAATCCAGAGTGAGTTTAAACATTTGGGTTCACTATAGCTCTGATTTTTCAAAGGTTCTCAAAATGATAAGGGAAGAATAAACAGGTATTAGTATGTGACAGCATTTTAAATGGAATTCTTAGTTAAAACATATTTGGCTCTATCTCCTCATGGAAGGAGGATTCCAGCCCCAATCTCTTTCTCTGGTGCCTTAGTACCTTAGTCCCAAGGTCTTTCTCCCTCTCTGTCACTATGCTTCTCTTTTATGTTTTCAACAAGTCAATGGGGTGAGGGGCTTCTTCTCACTTTTCTATATAGTTACAACTCTGATGGTTTTGTAGGAATTGGCTCACTAGATTCCCCACTTCATTTGGTTGACTGCCATGTAGATATGTAAAATAAAAACAGGTATCAAAAAAATTGGCAGATAAGAAACAAACATGTCAGTGAATATTTAAGCTAATATGCAGTTATGACTATGGTTTGCATATTTAATCTCTATAGCTTGTGAGAAACTGAAGAACTTCTCCAAATCACTATTTCTTGAGAAGTAGGACAGGCAGACATATGCCACTTATTAACTACTTGCATAAATACTGTAGACAATACTAAATCATACAGGTGTTGCTTTATGTAGCAATATAACTTTTGAGAAATAATGTGTAAATGTTGACAATATTATTAAATGACTTTTAAAAGTAGCAAAGAAACCAAACTCATATAATAATGTATTATGAATTTCTTACTGGGGGGTTTAAAATAATTATTTTCATGTTGATATAACAAAATAATGGAAGAAAGTAATTGTCTTAATCATATTCAATTTTTCTTAGCTTTTCATAGATAAAAAAGATTTTATATTCGAGCCAAATTTCCTTAAATTATTACTTGAAAAGGAAAAGTGCATAAACTTACGGCCCTGATGCTTTCAAAATGTCCACCTTCTTTCTCGAAATCAATAGGCTGTCCTTTTAGTGTCCAGTAGAAAGTGACATCCAAGCTACTATCGTGAATTGCTTTGCAATTAAGAACGATGCTTTCTCCCACCGTTAACTCCGTTTTCTTAGGAGTAAGTTCTATCTTTGTGGGTTCTATGGAAGTAAAAGTACATTAATTACCATATTCAACACATAGTGTTTCCCTGCAGACTATATCATTTTTAGTAAGGGAGAGAAACTTAAATAAAGAATCTAAACAATACAATTGCTCCAGTTAACGTACACCAGACTTTTCACATCTTTAAACTATTATTAAATAAAATCTTAGCTTTTTGTATGCTAAGATAGGTCCTATGCTTTTGTAGGTGATTAATGATTCTAAAGTTCTTGTTTTCATTAGGAAGTTAGATTTAGATAAAAGAAAAAAAAAAAGGACAAGAGGCTACAAACTCAGAAATAACATTTGGCACTAGAAAAGGAACTTTAGAAAGAGAAGTTGCCATCTGACCATGTTATGCATCATTAAGTAGGATTTTTACAATTTAAAATGCTGCATGTCTCAGAAGGAAGAATGCAGAGAAAATTCACTTCCTAAAGGCTCTAAGAGACTATAAATCAAGAAAGAATACCTCTCCCCAAATTAATATCTCAACAGAGATAAAAATATAATCCTACTATAGCACCTTGTACTTGCTTTGCTCTCCACAAAATCCTATAGAAATAGAAAAGGAGCAGAAATGCCTTCTGGCCGATTATAAAACATCACCTTTGATAGATGGCGGATGGTTTCATTGAACCATAAAAAGAAAGGCAAAAACACTGAATGGAAAACTTTTAAAAATATATTTAACTATTTAATGATTTTGTTTAATTTAAAAAACAGATACTTGTGTGTGTGTGTGTGTGTGTGTGTGTGTGTGTGTGGTATTGGGGTTGAACCCAGGGACATTCCACCTCTGAGCTACACCTCCAGTCCTTTTTATTTTGCAACTCATTAATGATTTTCTGTGCACTGGCCTAAAACCTGTGATACTCCTGTCTCAGCCTCCCAAGTGCTGGGATTATAGGTTTGTGCCACACAAACGGACACATTTTCACTGGGTTTAGAGTAACTTCGAACTAGTAAAGGCTAATCACATCTAAGGGTTAACCAAGTGATTAAATGACTGCAATACGATGTATTTTGAATAAAGAGGGAGGTGATGGATGCATGATTTTGATTTTATCTTGTTCTTAATTAGATTTCTAGGTGTGTACATTTCCAGGAGATTGACACAGTGATGAACAATTAGCTTAATTTTTTCTATTCCAGCTCTATTGTTTGCAAAAGTGTGATCTGAGAAAGCACCATTGCTAACCATGTATCACATACTTTGATATCCAGTATCCCTCTAAGCAGTTCCTGAGAAGACAATGCAATCTCAGGATAGGAACACTGCAATAAATATTAACATTCTGGAGGTCAGATACTCTGTATAACATAATAGTCCATGTTCTGGCTTTATCAGAGAAGAGAGATAACCACAGTATACTATAGCGTAAACTTTACAAAAACTGAAGTGTTTTGAAGAACTAAATATCCCGCTTAACTCATGATTAGAAAGAAAACATTTATTTTATAATTTTTAAAAGTCTGTGGCTCCAGTAACACCTCATTATGAAAAAGCACACATAAGGAATGAGATAAAGACTGAAAGACATTTTTATTGCCATGCAGTGGGAAAGAGTGAGTTGGATCCCAGTAATAGATGATATAAGCGAAAACATCTTTTGAATTATGTTCTTTCCTTCCCTGAATGTATGCTTTTTTTCTAAGCTATCAGAATATTGGATATTTTAATTACATTTTTAATTTCTAAAGACAGAAAAATAAGTTTCACATTTAAGTGTGTAGTTTACTAGCATTAAGCACATTTGCAATGTTGTGAATCATCACCACCACCCATTTCTAGAACATTTTACATTTTCTTTTTTTCTGTACTGGGGATTGAACCCAGGGGCATTTTACCCCAGTCCTATTTTTTATTCTTTTATTTTGAAACAGGGTCTCACTAAGTTCCGGAAAGCCTCACTAAGTAGCTGAGGCTGGCCTCGAACCCGGATCCTCTAGTCTCAGCCTCCCAAGTACTGGGATTATAAGCGTGTGCCACCATGCCTGGCTTCAACATTTTACATTTTCTAAATCTAAAAGCTTTCCTATTTTGTTATGGTCAAAATCTGATTGGCTATATCACACATGTTCAGTGGAAAGAAGCAATTAAGGACATAATTCAGTTGTGAAAAATATTCTTTTTGCTAACAAAAGTGATGCTGCTCTCTAACTTATGAGCTTATTTCTTAACACTAACAATGATATACAGTCTAAAAACAATGATTTTTGCTTGAAATCTAGTTTGTTTATTTGTTTATCTCTAGAAAATAAACAAATCAGGAAATATATTTATCATACTAAAATAGAGGTATATAAAAATCCATTGATGTAAGTGTCATTGAGCAGGTCTGATACCAGTTTACCTGATGTATATACTTCCACTACTCACTGATAACCTCTTTTTGCTACTCCTCTCTGTCCCAAATCTCCGGTTGATATGGCAAGAGAGGAATATTCCTGACTGATACTAAAACTAATTTTGGTGTAGAGTTTTTTTTTCTTTTTTCTTATGGTGCTAGGGATTGAACTCAGGGCTTGGTGCATATTAGGCAAGAACTGTACCACTGAGCTACATCCCCAGCCCAGAGAGAGGAAAAATACTTTTGGCATACTTTAACATTTTGAGACACTTCACAAAACTTCCTTTATACTCTCACAAATTGTGTTCAAAGCAAAATATTTAAATTTCTACCACTATGACTCCTTTCTTGGTTGGCTCCCCAAATGCTGCTAATGCATTTTAGAAATAGAGGTACATCCATTCACACAAGTGTAAACATATATGCATGCATATATGTTTATTCTCTTTCTGAGAAGGCCATGAAATTGTGCTGGTAAAACATGTAACCACATTTTCTTACCTTTTACAGATACTGAAGCTATAATTTCAGCAGAGCCAAAGATGTTTTCCCCACGGCAAACATACTTTCCTTCATCTGATTTAGAAGCATTTGAGATCCGTAGACTCCCGTCTGGAAGAATAGCTATTCTGAAAATTATTAAAAAAGGTTTTTTTCCTGTTTCACTGCAAATCAACTAAATGATAAGAAACTCTGATGAAGTCTGAAATCACTTCTCAGGTAATAATAAATAAGATAAAGGATCACTGTACAAATACGCAGTGATAGTAGAAATGTTTTACCCTTCAAGACATTATGCAATAAATTCAATATCTTCTTATATTCAAAAGGGTTAGGGAGTTACAGGTTATTTTTCTTTCAACAGTTTTTGACAGCTAATTTTAAAACTCTGGAAAAAAGGTGACCCTGAATTTGGTTATTACACCTTATTACTATAATACCACCTACCAGTATTTTAATATTAAACTCGGGTATTTCACCTCAAACCAAGAGTGACCTCCAAAATCAAATATAAAAAGAAACAGCATAAAACATAGAGGAGAACAAGTACAGAACATGAAATTAATTGTATACAGCCAAGAGATGATTTATGGTGGTTTCTCTATTGCCACCAATATAGCAAGGGTATGGAGATGAGAATCGGTAACTGGGATGCTCACACTGCACTTTTTAAACTTAAGAACATGATATCTGAGTATGCATTTGGACTTTTTAAAGACCTTTGTTAAACATGAACCTTTAGCTTTATACAAAGGTGAAAAATTAAAGCATTATTAAAAAATTTTTAGAGGTTCAGTGAAAATGAGGTTGACATCTGGAATTACCATATTCTCCCATATATTTATCATTCTGGGAATTTATAGATTTCAAGTTTAATTAGTACTTTGCTCCTTTTATCCCTTCTATGCTCCTGAAGTATGACCTATTATTTCAACAGTGCATCAACCCACAAAAGCAACCTGAAACATAATAGAAGCAACTTTTGTGATTTTAGTTGACACATCATCAGAGTTTAGACTAATTTCATTTGGGATACAGGAAAGAACAGGCTGTGCTGCATGGTGTAGGAGCCAGTGACCCTTAAAAAATTAAAATCTTAAAATTGAATCCTCTTATTTCTGAGAACAGTTTATTCCTTGGAAACTGTGTTAATAGTAAACTATTGGGGATTCAAAAATAATGACTTAATCTTCTTAGTCAAAAATCTTTATTGAAAAGGTGTATTCAATCCTGCCAGTCACCTAGAGCTGATGTTTATTTATGCACTGAACTTTGTAGCAATTGATATTAGATTTGAGGCTGTTGAAATATTGCTTATTAATTTATATTTACATATTGCCATTAATAAAAATTCCAGTTTAAAAATATCATCTAGTTTTCAAGATGAATCAAATTTAATTAGCAATATGTAAGAAGGAAGACCAATTTTGAAACAAGCCAAAATTGAAATAGAGAAGTTGGTTTTGTAGTTATGTCTAAGAAAGATACTAGCTTGAGACATTTGGAAAACACAGTGACTATAAAAGCTATATAATCCGTTCAAGATGGTCAAAGGAAAATTTGGTTCATTATTTAGATAGTGTTCTTTTTTTATAAAAGAGAAATATGATGAATTTATTCTATTTCAATCCCAGTAATACACTTGCTTCACAAAGGTATATTTAAAAGCAAAAATTACATTTCTTGTTTAAAAAGGCATCCTCTTTATGAGAATGACAGACTTT
Organism: Graphiurus murinus; assembly: GCA_004027655.1. Taxonomy (NCBI): domain Eukaryota; kingdom Metazoa; phylum Chordata; class Mammalia; order Rodentia; family Gliridae; genus Graphiurus; species Graphiurus murinus. Next base: position 17,849 of record PVLC010026672.1, read on the forward strand.
TGAAATTGATCTAAATTATTCTAATTTGTGCCAATTACTAACACCTGAAAATACCTGGATTTTACCAACTGGAATAAATTTTAATCTAGCAACAGAGAAGTTTGGCTTAAAATTTTACTTTCTTTAAAGAAATAAATGTGTCTTGGATGCTGGCAGTATTTCAGCTCTTAATTTAAGATGAATGCTTTCTCACTGATGGAAGGTAACATATTATAGTCTACTTTTTAAGATAGTTTAGGAACCCTTCTGTACTTTAGACCTCTGATCCACTTGGGGGGGGATGATGAAGAATTCTGAACACTGATGTTTATCTATCAAGTAAGAGTGTCACTTAACCAAAATCCTGCCTTCTGATTAAAATTGCAAATCCTTATCAGATGAGCTTTTTTTATCTTAGAAAAGCAAAAATAGATTAGATAATGAATGTGATTTACATTATAATGATGGTTATTACACACATAATTGCTTAGATAATTGAATATTGAATTAATATTTCCTTGAGATTTCTAGACTCTCTCTCTCTTCTCTCCTCTGCTGTTAAACTTTTGGTTCCTACATCTTGGAAATTTCAAAGTTGGAGATTTATTCTGCTGAGACGTCCCTGGACCAGGAGTAGGGTAGTAAGGGAGTAGTGAGGGGAAGGTTTTTAGGGATAGGGAGAGCATTCAGGGTCCACCCTTGTTATATTCTGGTCTCTAGACTGATGAGTTTCTTCTAGTTCTGGAGATGTCTTTGTTTATCTTGCAACTAATTCCCGGCTCTCTACTTTATTAATCTGTCCAATCCTTTAGTATTTGGGACACTATTCTGCTTACCCCTACTTCACAGGGACTCGTTGTTAACAACTTGATGCATAACAAAGCCATTTTCTGAAGCCTTCACATTACTGTTCTATTTACCTATCAGACACTTCACAGCCTAGTTTAGACCTTTCCAAGTAGACTGCTTGCCTGAGAGAACCATCTACTTACCTGTTACCATATTATTTAGTATTCATGCTCTGATAAAAACACAGAAATTCTATATATTAACAGGTTATCACATAATGTTTTGATATGTGTATATATTGCATAATTTTCTTTCATTTTTGAACAAAAGAAATATATTTTCTCACAATGTTGGAGACTGGAAAGTCCAAATTCAGGTGCCACCATGACTGGGTTGCGGGCTTTTTTTCCTGATATTCAGACTGCTGCCTTTTCCTTCAAACATGTGCATCTTTTCCTCTTCTTAGAAGGTCACCAATACTATTGGACTCCAACCTTACCTTTATGTCTTCATTTAACCCTAGTTACCTCTTAAAAGCCTTCACTCAAATACAGTCACATTGGTAGCTAGGGCTTCTATGTATACATTTGGTTAGAGACACAATTCTGTTTGTGGTAGTTTGTTCCCTGTTCCCACACATTCTCAAGTTAAGTAGGGGATTTGTTTCCCTCTTAGCACATTTCACACTTAAGGAATCCAGGAAATAAATACTTAGACATCATCCTTCTTCATCACTATGACCTGCTGGTGCCTCCTACTGCCCTATTGTGGAGGCAAGGAAACCCACTGATGAAGTTCTTAGGGTCAGCCTCTTGGGACATAGCACAGGGTATAAATGGTAAACAATGGGCTGGAGAGGATGGAGGATACTTAATCAAGGCATGTCATAGCAGTTGCTCAAAGGTAGAAGTTAATGCTTAGACATATGGAAGTCTAGAGTGGAACTTGTAACACAGAAATTCAAACCCTCTAAAACACAAGGAAGTTTAAATGACTTGTTTGAGTTCATCAACTATTATTAAGAAATATAATGTAGGAATGATTCCTATATGGCACTCACCAGTAAGTAGTTGTTATTTCTATTGCTGCATAACAAATTACTACAAATGTAGTAGGTTAAAACAATACCTATCAATGAACTACACATTCATTAATTTTTCAGACGTATATGCATGTGTGTGTGTGGGGGGGCTGTTAGCTAGAATTTCTGTTCAAAATGCTCAAATTTTTGAGTGTCTCAAAATGTTGACATCACCATTTGGCCAGGGTAGGAGATTATCTGGACGCTTTGGAGAAGGTTCTACTTCCATTTCTGGTTGAGGCCAAATTCATTGCTTGTGTGTGTCTCTGCTTCCTCACTGGCTGTCAGCCAGGGGCTGGTCTCCACTTCTAGAGGTTTCTTGCATTCCTTGGTATGCAGAGGCCTCCTCCAGATTACGTTTCTTTCTGATATCATATCAAAGTGCACATCATGTCATAGAATCATTAATTAGTACTATAAGCTTTGAAGTCAGACAAGGTTTAGTTCAAGTTAGTGCTATTCACTAGTGGGTACGTGCTGTTCAGCAGTGTGCCTTAACCTCTTCCTTTAAATGTAAAACGGTCATATCAATACTTAACCAGTTCTTTTAAAGTATCAACTAGATAATGTATGCAAGTTATTGTACTTTAGTGGTATGTAATAGACATCATAGAAATATGATAAATGTTAAAAGGGAAAATATACAGTGCCGATTGTAATGGTTTAGATTTGTAATGTCCTTCTAGCCCTCCCTCATGAAAACGAGGTAGCAATGTTGGAAGCAGGACTTGGTTGCCAAGGAGGTGTCCCTGGGGGTATAACTCTGAGGATTATATATGCTTATTCCTCCCTCTACATGCTCTTTCTCAGAGCCTCCACTATGTGAGAGCAAAGCCTTGCTCCCTTCCTTTCTCTGCTTCCTGCCACCATGCCCTGAGATTCACAGAACCTGGCCTCACATGGATTGCACCTATAATTTTCAAAAAATGGAGAAAATACATCTTCTTCTTTAAAATTGTGTGGTCAGATGTTTTGGATTATTACAGTGATTCTGTTGACTGAGACACCAGTGAATTATTTAATGGATATGCATGAAATGTTTAGAGCATTAGATATATTTTTCTTCTGGAGTAACATTTGTGCTGAGAACTAAAAGACAGTTTATTTGAGCTCATCCTGTAGTAGGAAAGCAGAGGGAACAGCATTTGCAAAGACTCTGAGATCCAAAGGACCCCGAAGTCTTGAGGGACCAAATAGTGAGTCGGAATGAAGAGCAGGGAGTGGCAAGCACAAAGTGGGACTGGGGATGTAGGCAGAGGCAAGATCATGTAGGGCCTGGTATACTATGAAAATCTTCTTGTCTTTCAAAGCAATTTGTAGTTTCTAAATTTTTTTTATCAGCTTTATCAAGTATGAGAGGCATATAAGTGACATGGTTGAAGAATATAGTTTGAAATTTTTTTTTGTATATGGATGGAAAGTCATGAAAGGATTACCATAGTCAATATACAAAACATATAAATATCCCTACAAGGATCCCTATGTTCCTTCCCATGCTTTCTTTCTAGCCCTATTTAACCCTATCTCATCACCAGGCAAATACTGATCTGAATTTTGTCACTTTCAGTTAGTTTGCATTATTCTAGGATTTATATAAATGAAAAAGTAAATTACATATTCTCTTCTGTATAGTATAGTTCACTTTGTAAGATGAGATTTGTCCACATTACTGAAATTATCAATAATTTATTATTTCTTTTATTGCTATATGCCAGTGTGTATATATACTACAATTTATCTGTCCATTCACTTGTTTGATAGATGTTTACTTGCTTTCAGTTCAGGGCTATTGATAAATAAGACTGTCATGAACCTTTGTGTACAAGTCTTCTATGGAGCTATGCTTTTATTTCTTTTGTATAAACACTTAGGAGTGTAGTGACTACATCATATGCTGTATGTTTATCTTTTGAATAAGCTGCTGTTCTCTTTTCAAGTGATACTTCACATTCCTGGCAGCAGTGCATGAGAGTTCTTGTAGCATTTGTCATGGTCAATCTTTTTTTATTTTAGCTACTGTAATAAGTAGGTAATAGAACTCCATTGTGATTTGTAGGCCACATTTTTCTAATGATGAACATGTTGAGTAATTTTTTTTTAATGATGAACATGTTGAGTAACTTTTCATGTGCTTATTTCCCATCTATTTGTCTTCATTGGTGATGTGATTGTTTAAATAATTATCATTTTTATGGTATTATTTCTTATTTCTGAGGTGTAAAAGTTCTTTTATAGTCTAAAATGAACTCACTTTTGAAAAAGTGAGATATATAAAAATACTATTTTTTGGCATGACTTAGCATTTTTCAACAGCAGTTCCTAAAGTTGGTGAAGTCCAATTTACTAATTTTGCTTCATGCATTGACCTTTTGTTGTGACATTAAGAAATCTTAACCTAAAGTCATGAATAATTCTGTTTTCTTCTAGAAATTGCATAATTGTAAGTTTTATGTTTATGTCTACAATGCACTTTGAGTTATTTTTTGTTTATGGTATGAGGCAGGAGTCTGACTATTGACTTCTTTATTTTGCATGTGGTCATCCATTTGTACCATATTTTCATTTTGAAAAGATTATCTGCTATGGACTGAATGTTTATCCTCCCTCAGATTTATATGATAATACCTTAATTCCAATTGTTATATTATTTGGAGATGAGGCCTTTGGGGGGTAATTAGGGCATGAGGGCGAATCTCTTATGATAGGATTAATCTCTTCTGGTCAGCATACTCACAGCCATAATCTAAGGATTTGACCATGTAATTTAGAGGAAAGAAGACTTATTTTCTTATATTTTTGGATTTAGTCC
>PVLC010026673.1:0-20664 GCA_004027655.1 Graphiurus murinus
GAGGCTTCAGAATAAATTCACGTTAGCTCACTCACCTGTGTTATGGGTTTTTTTTTTTTTTTTTTGGTACTGGGGATTGAACCCAGGGGCATCTACCTCTGAGCTATACTCCCAGCCCTATGTTTTATTCTTTATTTTGAAACAGGGTCTCACTAAGTTGCGGAGTGCCTCACTAGGTAGCTGAGGCTAGCCTCGAACCTGGATCCTGCAGTCTCAGCCTCCCAAATGCTGGGATTACAAGCATGCACCACCACACCTGGCTTGTGTTATGGTTTTGATTTGTAATGTCTCCACAAAGTTCATGTGTTGAAAGCATGGTCCCCGGTGCAGCAAGATTCAGCGGTGGAGTGTCAGCTCTGATCTCGTCGGTGGATGAATCAACTGATAGCTGATTGGACCACTGGAAGGTGGGACCTAGTAATAGGAAGTAGGTCACTGGGATTGTGTGCTGGAAGAGTTTATATTTTCACTGGCTCCATCTTCTCCTCTACCTCTGTGCTTCCTGACTGCTATGCGCCCAGTAGCTGACCTCTGCCATGCCCTTCTGTCTTGATGTTCTGCTTCACTTCAGGCCCAGAGTGATGGAACTGACTGACTGACTGACCGTGTTCTGAGTTCTCTGATACCATCAGTCGAAACAAACCTTTTCTTCTCTAAGTTGTTCATGTCAGGCATTTTGGTCACAGCAATGAAAATCAGCCGACCAGCTTTATCAGTTCTTAAGATCTTGATTCAAACAGAAGCTGAAAAAGTTCTTCTCAATGAGAGATTATGAACCTAGTGTAAAAATCTATGTTTATTTTGGGGTTAAGTAGTCCAGAAAATTTTGGTTCCAGTTTGTATACTAGAGCACATTTTTCCAGGCCATTCTAGGGAGAAGCAACCGGGTACTTCTAATTTGCTGATTTTCATGGAATTGTAGCACTTGTTGGTTCAGCTTTGACTCTGTGATCTTGATAGGGTTATAATACGAAGAGAAATTTGTTAAAAAAAAAAAAATCCTAATAAAACAAACCCAAATTTTTTACACATTTATATTGTCATTTTATTTGCAAAACTAGTTTAACATCTTGAGTTTGACTTCAGCCTCTGCTCCCACAAGTTTTATCGACTTTTTTCTCATTATCAATTTCACACCCACAATATTGTGGGGCTGAGAATGAAAGACAGGAGAACAGAGATAATTAAAAGACATTTATCAACTATACTTAGAAATTAGGGCAAAAATGTGTGACTAAAAATAGGATACTAAATGTTTAATACTAAAGATAAATACTAAAGATAAATATTTTATTGAATAGCCTTCAGAAAAATATTTCTAATGTATTTTAACATAGTTTTTCCTGTAAAATAAATTACATATAGATTGCTGTTTGCAGACTTGAGGATCAAATGTTATTTGAACCAGAACATCCTTGTACAGACTAGTAGTAATTTCTGCCTCTACCTATCCCCACCCCCAAGTTCCTGCTTGTGCCTGACGTTTATTAAAGGACTCTGTCCTCAACCACTCAGATCAGTATTAGTTCTAATGTTCTTCAAACATCTCAATTTATCTTTTTTGGAAAGTCTTCAAAACTCTTGGAGTTGCCTATATTTTCATAATCTAGTTTTCCAATGGAGTTTTTATTTCTGCTTTAATTGTCTAGTTACATGCTGTAGCACAAGGGTAGAGCTTGGCCCATTGTCAGTGTAAAACTCATCACACTTGTCCTTTCCCAAACTTGAGAAAAATTTTTAGGGATATTTTAAAATATTGTAGTCTTCATCCTGATATCTTATCAGCAAAAGTCTTAGGGAAAAAATGACTCAATTTCATATAGAAGAGATAAGAGTCATTCTCTGTCAGATGAGGTCAGTTTGTGCACAGGTAGGGAAATCAGTGGTTTGACTGTGTGACTGGACTATTACCTCACTGAGTAACCTCTGGAAAATCACTTGCTCCTTTTCAGTAACTTTTCCACTGGACTCTAGGTGTGTGCAATTACACATGTGTTTTGAAATATCTTAAAGTGAGGTATCTTGGACAAAACAATATATGTTCACTAAATAATGACAATTTAAATAATAATAATAATAATAATAATGATAATAATAATAATAATATTAATAACAACAACAATAGAATTTAAAAACCAGAGTGAACACCTGGGCATTTAGTATCTGTTTTAAAACCTTGTAAATATTTTGCATATTTTTAGTTTAATGCCATCCTAATTATTAATTCTTGTTTTAGTTTCCTGAGCTTTGAGGTTTTTTATTATTAGTTTTATTGGTGCATTGTAATCATACATCTTCGTTAGGTACAAGCTGGTAAAGACATACACATCTCTCATTTAACCTTTCTTCAATTCAGCCCCACTCCCCTGCCTTCCTTCTCAAGTTCAGTTTAGTGATTGACTTTGATATGTTTGTGAAAGTACATCATGAGCATTAGGGTGTCCCCCCACCCCATCTCCTTCAGTTAAGCCACCTTCTCTGCTCATCTAAGATTTATTCTTCTTCATCTAGAGTCCCTCTTATGACACACTTTCTCCCTAGGTTCTGCAAATTAGGGAGAGCATATGATTTTTAACTTTTTGTGACTGACTAATCTTACTTAACACAATGTTTTCCAGTTCCATCCATTTCCCTGCAAATAACATGATTTTGTTCTTCTTTATGGCTGAGTAAAATTCCATTGTGTACATATCCCATAGTTTTGTAATCCATTCATCTGTTGATGGACATCTTGGCTGGTTCCACAGTTTGGCAATTGTGAATTGAGCTGCTATAAACATAGATACACATGCATCGGTCTGATAGTTTGGTTTGCATTCTTTTGGGTAGATACCCAGAAGTGGTATTGCTGAATCTTATGGTAGGTTCATTCTCATTCTGAAGATCCTCTATACTGTTTTCCAAAGTGGTTGCACTAATCTGCAATCCCACTAACAGTTTATTAGGGTTCCCACTTCTCCACACCCTCATCAGCATTTGTTGTTGGTTGTGTTTTTGGTGATTGCCATTCTAATTTGTGTTAGGTGAACTCTCAGGGTAGTTTTGATTTGCATCTCTCTGATTGCTATGATGTTGAACATTTCCTCATATATTTATTGGCCATTTGTATTTCTTCTTTTGTGAAGTGTCTATTTAGATCCTTTGCCCATTTTTTAATTGGGTTATTTGTTTTCTTAGCTGTGAGTTTCTCGAGTTCTCAGTATATTTTAGATATTAGTCCTCTATTGGAGGATTAGAGAGCAAAAATTTTCTCCCACTCTGTGGGCTTTCTGTTGAGATTCTTGATAGTTTCCTTTGCTGCACAGAAACTCTTCAGTTTAATGCAATCCCATGTATTGATCTTCCTTTGAGCTGCTTGTGCCTTTGGGGTCTTGTTGAGAAAGTTTTTACCTGTGCCTATGTTTTGAACTGTTGGGCCTATGCCCTCTTCAATTATCTACAAAGTCTCTGGCCTGACTTCTAGGTCTTTGATCCATCTTGAATTGACATTTGTGCAGAGTTAGAAAGTAGGGTTTATTACCATTATCTGCATATGGTTAGTCAGTTTTGCCAACACCATTTGATGAAGAGGGTATCTTTTTTCCAGTGTTTTTGGCTCCTTTGTAAAAAAAAAAATCAATTGACTGTAAGTGTGTGGGTTTGTTTCTGAGTCTTCTATTCTAATCTATTGGTCTATGTGTCTGTTTTTTGCCAATACCATGCTGTTTTTATTACTATGGCTTTGTAGTAGAGTTTGAAATCAGGTATTGTGATGCCATCTGCATGTTTTTTATTGCTAGGAACTACTTTGGTTATTCTGGGCTTTTTGTTGTTCCAAATGAATTTAAGGACTGATTTTTCTATGTCTGTGAGAAGTGACCTTGGTAATTTTTTTTTTTTTTTTTTTTTTTTTGCGGTACTGGGGATTGAACTCAGGGGCATTCTACCTCCAAGCTATACCCTCAGCCCTATTTTTTATTCTTTATTTTGAAACCGAGTCTCATTAAGTTGCAGAGTGCCTCACTAGGTAGCTGAGGCTGGCCGCGAACCCGGATCCTCTGGTCTCAGCCTCCCAAATGCTGGGATTACAAGCGTGTGTCACCACGCCCGGCTGTGACCTTGGTAATTTAATGGGTATCACATTGAACCTGTAGAACACTTTTGGGAGAATGGCCATTTTGATGATATTTATTCTACCTATTTAAGAGCATGGAAGATCTTTCCATCTTCTAAGGTCTTCATCAATTTCTTTTTTCAGCTTTCCATAGTTTTCCTTATAGAGGTCTTTTATCTCCTTGGTTAAGTTTATTCTTAAGTATTTTATTTTTTGGGTGCTAATATGAGTGTAATCATTTTCTGGATTTCTTCTTTCAGCAGATTTATGGTTGGCCTACAAGAAAGCTTCTGATTTTTTTTTTTTTTTGCGGTACTAGGGATTGAACTCAGGGGCGGTCTACCTCTGAGCTATACCCCCAGCCCTATTTTTTATTCTTTATTTTGAAACCAGGTCTCACTAAGTTGTGGAGTGCCTCACTAGGTAGCTGAGGCTGGCCACGAACCCGGATCCTCCGGTCTCAGCCTCCCAAATGCTGGGATTACAAGCGTGATCATGTGATTTTTGTCTTTGATTCTGTTTATGTGGTGAATTGCATGGATTGTTTTCTGTATGTTGAACCACTATGCCCAGCTTAGCTTCTGAGTTTTTAAGATTGATTTTGTATCCAGACACTTTGCTGAATTTGTTGATCAGTTCTATAAGCTTTTTGGTTGACTTTGTTGAGTGTTCTAAGTATAGTATCATCATCTGCAAAAAGGGACAATTTTAGTTCTTCTTTTCCTATTTTTACCCCTTTGATTTCCTTCTGTTGCCTTATTGTTCTGGCTAGAGTCTCAAGTACTATATTGAACAGAAGTGGTGATAATGGACATCCTTGTCTTGTTCCTGCTTTTAGTGGGAACTCTTGCAGTTTTTCCCCATTTAATATAATATTGACAGTAGGCCTATTGTATATTGCCTTTATGATATTGGGGTATGTTCCTTCTATTCTGATTCTCTGCAGTACTTTTAGCACGAATGGGTGTTGGATTTTATAGAATGCTTTTTTAGCATCTATTGAAATGATCATGTGATTTTTGTCTTTGATTCTGTTTATGTGGTGAATTGCATGGATTGTTTTCTGTATGTTGAACCAGCCTTGCATCTCTGTGATGAACCCAACTTGGTCATGTTGTATAATATTCTTGACGTGGTTTTGGATGCACATTGCTAGTATTTTGTTTAGCAGTTTTGCATCTAAGTTCACCCGCAATATAGGCCTATAGTTTCCTTTTCTTGAGCTGTCTTTATTTGGCTTTGGTATTGATGTGATGTTGGCTTCATAGAATATGTTTGGGAGAGTCCTGTTATTTTCTATTTTGTGGAATAGATTGACGAGTATTTGGAATAGCTCTTCTATAAAGGTTTTATAAAATTCACTTGGAAAACCATCTGTCCCTAGGCTTTTGGTTGATGGTAAACTCTTTATTGCTGCCTCTATCTCTTTGATTGCTATTGGGTGGTTTAAGTTTTCTATATCATCTTGACTCAATTTAGGAAGGTTGTATGTATCTAGAAATTTTTCAATTTCTTCTAGATTTTCCATTTTGTTGGAGTATAGTTTTTCTGACTATCCTCTGTATTTCCATACTGTTGGTGATAATATCACCTTTTTCATCTCTTATTTTGGTAATTTGGGTTGATTCTCTCTTTCTTTGGTTAGGTTGGCCAATGGTTTATGGATCTTGTTTATTTTTTCAAGAAACCAGCTTTTGGTTTTGTTGATTTTCTGTATTTTTTTTTATTCTCTATTTCATTAATTTCTGCTCTGATTATCGTGATTTCCTGTCTTCTACTGGCTTTGGGGTTAGACTGTTCTTGTTTTTCAAGGGCTTTGAGCTGTGTCATTAAGTTATTTATTTGGTAATTTTCTGTTCTTCTTATATGGCCACTCATTGCTATAAATTTTCCTTTTAGTACTGCCTTTAAAGTGTCCCAGAGGTTTTGAAATGTTGTGTCTCTGTTTTCTTTGGTTTCTAGGAATTTTTAAATTTCTCCCCTTACTTCTTTTATGACCCATTCCTCATTCAGCAGTGTGGTGTTCTGTCTCCATGTGTTTACGTGGTTACTCTGGGTCTTCTTATAGTTGGTTTCTAGTATCATTCCATTGTAGTCTGAAAAGATACAGGGAATTATATTACATTTCTTGAATTTGCCGGTGCTCACTTTGTGTCCCAGAATGTGGTCAATTTTGGAGAAGGTTCTATGGGCAGCTGAGAGAAAGGTGAATTCAGTTGTAGTTGGGTGATATATTCTGTATGTGTCTAATAGGTCCATTTGGTTTATGGTAGTTTTTAGGTATGAGGCTTCATTACTGACTCCTTGTATAGAAGATTGTTCTAATTATGTAGAGGAGTATTGAAGTCTCCCAGTACTACTGTATTGGGATCTATGTGTGTCTTTATATCATACAGAGTTTGTTTTATTAAAGTGATTGCACCTATATTTGGGCTATAAATGTTGACTATTGTTATTTCCTCATGTTGAATTGTTCCTTTTACTAGTAAAAAATGACCTGCTTTGTGTCTTCTGATGAGCTTAGGCTTGAAGTCTAATTTATCTGATATCATAGTTGCTACTCCTGTGTCTCTTTTACTTCCATTGGCACGGATTACCTTACTCTAGCCCTTCACCTTTAGTTTGTGGGAATCTTTGCTTGGGAGGTGTATTTCTTATAGGCAGCATATAGATGTATTGTATGTTTTAATCCATTTTGCCACTTATGTTTTTTTAATGAGGAGTTGAGGTCATTTATATTCAGTGTGATTATTGAGATATGATTTTCAATTCCAAACATTTTGAGTTTTATCTTCTGTTTGAGGTAGTGTTTGTTTTTCTTTGCTTAGTTGTTTGCTTACTGAATTATTGTTTCTCTGGTTCTGACATTTAGTTGTTAGTTATCCCATGTAGTTAATCTCTTTGAGTATTTTCTCTAGTGCTGGTTTGGAAGACATGAGTGCTTTCAGCTTCTGTTTGTCATGGAAAGTTTTTATTTCCCTGTCAATTTTGAGAGATAGTTTTGCTAGGTAAGAGAGTCTTGGTTGCAAGTTACTTTCTTGCAGAGTTTGGAATATGTTGCTTCAGCTCCTCCTGGCTCTCATGACTTGGTTTGGGAGGTCTGAAGTGACTCTAATTGTTTTGCCTCTAAATGTCACTTAGCCTTTTTATTTTTGTTGCCTTTAAGATTCTCTCTTTGGCTTCTACATTAGTCAATTTGAGTATTATGTGGTGTGGTTAACCTTTTCTTTGATCTTATCTAGAGGGGGTTTTGTATATTTCCTGTACCTGTGTATTGACTTCTCTTTCTATGTTTGGAAAATTCTCTGATATTATTTCTTTGAAGAGATTGTTTATTCCATACGTTTCAACTTCTAGTCCCTCTTCTAGGCCTATTATTCATAGGTTAGCTCTTTTAAAATTGGCCCAGAACTTGTCAATGTCCAATTCATGCTGTCAATTTTTTTTTTCTAAATTATGTACTATGCATTCATTTTTGGAATGGTCATCTTCTAAGAGTGATATTCTATTTTCCATGTGGCCTAATCTACTGTTTATAGTTTGCATTGATGCCTTCACTCCAGTTATTGCATCTTTCATGTCCTTCACTTTGTTCAAGGCTTCTCTTTGATTCCTGTTCAGGGTGTCAGATTTCTTCATTTGTTCCTTTAATTATTTCCAGCTCTTCCTGCATTACTTTTGGAAATCTTTTATCATTTCTACTATTAACGATCTGAATTGTTCTTCTGGTAATCTCTGCAATTCTGTGTTGGTGAGTTCTGTTATTGTGGGATTGTGATAGCTCATTGTTTCTTTGCTATTTTTCCTTCCCATGATTTCCTTGTTCTTAAGTTTATATTTTGTTGCTTTTGCAAGATTTCTTTCAATTATAGGTTTCTTATTTTTATTTTTTTCTCTGTGAATAGTATCTTGTACTGAGTTGTGGTTACTCTAGAGCTTCTGCCCACTACAATGGTGCTGTTGGTGGGCTTCAGCTGTTGACTTCTAGGGTTTGTTTGTTACTTCTATCATGGGGATTCATCTCAGAGGCATGAGTAAAACAGCTTGTGGCCTCTGTGTTTTTAGGCCTCGATGTGGGACGTGTTGAGCTATTCCTTCTATCAGCTGAGTTGAGTTTATACTTGGTGTCTGGCAGTCCTTTCTGGTGGTTCACCTCTCTGGTCCAATCTCTGCAATAGGGATTTAGAGGTGTCCACTGGTATATACAAGGGCAGGTTGTGTTGTGTTCAGTGGTGAAGGTTGGATGAGGGAGGAAAAGCCGCAGTGATGGGTTCAAGAATAGGGTAAAGTAGAAGGTATGATCCAATGGAATAAGAGTTTGAGTGTGTTAAGGTGATATATGGTAGAGATTAGAGATAGTGGATATGTGGAGGGATTCTAGTAGCCAATGCAGAATATTTAGGTGTAGTGGTATGAAATGGTCTTGATATGAGACAGAAAAAAAGAAAAAAGGAAAGAGAAGAAAAGTGTTGAGGAGAATAATATGGATAGAAGAGAGGGGAGGAAGCTTGTAAAAGGGATGAGGAAGAGAGCTGAAATATGAGCAAAAAAACCCAAAGCAACCAACCATCCAAACAAACAAACATAAATAAAAAGCAACACAAAACAAAAACAGAGTAAAAAAACCCAGAAAAAAAAAAAAAACCTTGCAAGTATATAAGTACAGAGCCGACTATGTCTCTGCAGTCCTCTTGGATCTGCATGGATATTTTCAGCTTTTAATCGTATACTCACTATATTAGATTTTCAAGCATATTTTAGGCATTCTTATTTGCTCAGTGTCCTATAGTGGTGATGTCCTTTTGTGAATCCCCTTGTGGTTCCGCAGTGGTTAGGACCCTTGCCTGATGTCTCTCTCTGTCAGTGCAGACACTGAGTTCCACTGGTGTCTCTCCCACTGCAAGCTTGTGTATTTGAGCTCTCCACAGGGCCCATTGCTGTGCCACTGTTTTGCCACGTAGGCAACCAGTATCACTGTATCTGGACCCAGTATAAGTCAGAGGCTCAGTGCTCTCCACATGCCGGGTGTCTTCATCTTCCTCTCTGCCTTTGCTGGTGGCAAGTGTGCAGTCTAAATTCAAGGTGTGAAAATACCAATTCTAAATGGAGAAGGGGGGAGTAGAGATGGAGTAGGGGGGAACTCACCAAGTGCTGTGTGCACATATGTCTCCCCCACTGTGAACTTCATTATGATGTGAGAGTATAAAGTACCAATAAAAGTATTTTAAAAAGAACATTATTGGTTCCTTTAAAACCCTGCAAGTTCTTTTCTAAAAATTTGTCTGTCTCTCCCAGTCAGAATGACCCACTCTCCTGGACTTTATGCTAATCACAGTGTTTATTTTCTCTTTTATTTTACCACAAATGTTATATCTCTAAATATATTGCTTAGTAAGCCCATCCTTGAACTTTACATACCTCAAATCATAGTATGTCAATTCTTCTCTGATCTGCTTTTTAATATGCCTATATTATGCTTTTCTTTTCTTTCTTCAAATTCGTCCCTTCTTATGTATACAGGTATAATGAATTTATTTTTTCTTGGCTATGTATTATTATTATTTTGTTGTCTGAATATAATATCAACTATTATTCAATCTACTGTTATTTAATATGTGTCCATGAGAACATTATTATCAAATTGGATAGCTTCATTATTCTTTCAAGCTGCTTGATCAAATTTTAATAGTCCCTTTGTTAAACTTTTTAAAATTATTATTATTTTTCGTATAATAATTAGTGCATTGTAATCATACATCTTTGTTAGGTACAAGTTGATAAAGGCATATATGCATAGTTTTCACATTTAACCCCTTCCCCGATTCCCACCCCACTCCCTCACCCTCCCTCCTTCTCAAGTTCAGTTTAGTGATTGACCTTGATATGTTTGTGAAAGTACATCGTGTGTGTTAGGGTGTCCCCCACCTCTCCATCCCCTTTGGTTAAGTCAACTTCTTTACTTATTGAGGGTTTCTCCTTTTTCATCTGGAGACACTCTTATGCCCCATTTTCTCCCTAGCATCCGCATATTAGGAAGAACATATGCTTTTTTAATCTTTGTGACTGGCTAATCTCACTTAACATAATGTTTTCCAGTTGCACCTATTTCCAGGCAAATAACATGATTTTGCTCTTCTTTATGGCTGAGTAAAATTCCACTGTGTATATATCCCATGGTTTTGTAATCCATTCATCTGTCGATGGACATCTAGGCTGTTTTCATAGTTTGCTGTTTAAATTCAGGCTCAAGGCAAGCAATAATTATCAAACATTCCCAGGGTCACTGCCGTGTGTAAGGCTAACTTATCCCTCTAGAATTGATTTGTCATTTCTGGACTCCAAATTGTTTTCTCAACTGCTAGCTCAAATGTACTTGAATGATTTTTAAAAAATATACATTATTCAGAATTTTTATATTTTCTGTTCTATTGTTATTCTGCAATCCATACATGTTGCTGGAAATGGAACTTTCATAAGTATGTCTGTACAAGGTTTTCATAGAGGCTCATGAAGCCTCAGAGGATGTATCTTAGTTACTACTTTGAATTGCAAAGTGTCATAATAATGAGATTGGGAGCACATGTCTTCCATTATTCCTTGTCCTCACTTTATTCCAATTCTCATCATTTGATATGCATAGAGCTTTTCATTGTCTACTGAATGAAATGCAAATGTTTCTACAATTTCCAGATGAGCACTTGTGTGTATGTAAGTACATGTATGTGTGTATGGTTATATTAATATTGCTTAGCCCAAAGAATAAGTTACATACAGAGAAAATAAATTTCTCTTTCTCATTGTTTGAGGTTATTTACTACTTTGGAATATTCTTATTCTGTTTTTTTTTTTTTTTGGTGATACTAGGAATTGAATACAAAGACATTCTGCCTCTGAGCCAGCTCCCCAGACAGCCACCCCCCCTTTTTTCGTCTTGAAACATGACCTTGTTAGATTGCTGAGAGTCTCACTAAGTTGCTGAGGCTGTCCTTGAACCTACAATCTTCCTTAGTCTCCCAAGTAGTGGGATTATAGGCATATACCACTACACCCAGCTTGGAATTTATTTATTCTGAATCCTGAGACATTTATAAATCTTGGTGAACGGGTCTTTGTTCACCTCAAAATGTTTGCACTTATTGTTCGTCTCTTCTTGAAATGTTTTCCATGGTAAAATTCACATTAATCATTCTTTCATTTTGTTAATTTCACCATCCTAGTGAGGCCTTCCTTGGTCATTGTTTCTAAAATTCCAACGATTTCCCCAACTTCCCTTGCTTTAATTTTCTCCTTAACAAATATCAGCATCTAACATACTATGTAATTTATGGTCTGACTTCCCTACCAGAGGCCTAAAATTTTCCTGGAACAGCACCTAGAACAAAATAGGTACCAATAGAAATTTGTTGAATGAACTAAATGAATAAAAGTTACCATATTTCATTTCTCTGAAGACAGAGTCTAGTACTGCTTGAGAGTTGACCTGTGGTGCCTCAGCTCATAAATCAGCACCTCTTACTTTAAAGCTCTATATTAGTGAGTCTTAAACTAAAATGCATTTCCATAGGCACAGTTTTTAGTTTGAGCCTTCTTTAATTATACTTCCCATTTTATTTTGATGCTCAGTGTGCTCTTTAAAGGTCTCTTCTATCCATATTGCACCTATGTTTCTCTTTTTATCCCTAAACAATGCCAAACTACTTGGAGACTTTGTGGTCCTTCTGTCATGGGAGAAGGGTTGATTCTTCAACTCAGGATCTTTGAGGACCTTAGCTTATGTGACAGAAAAGAATTTCAGCACAAGCCAGAGACATAGACAGAGGTTTATTTAGGAAAACAAAATGTACACATTCAAGAGACAATGCAAACCACCTCCACAGTGAGAGATGTGCCTTTGGGAGTGCAGGAATCTCCTTTTATAGGGGACTTTTGTGAGGAGTGGGCAAATGGTAAACACGTGAAGGAGGTGAACTTGCTTCCTTGGATTTACTGGATCTTTCAAGAATTTAGGCCTAGACTTCGCTAAGCAGTCCAAAATACATTGTATAAGCTAACAAAATATGTTCACCAATGAACTGGATATATAGTGCTCTAAGACTTGCTGAATCTTTTCTTTATTGGACCTTTTTTTTTTCCTTTGGAATTTAAGCCTAGAAGAAAATAGACCGGCAAGGTAAAGGTAAGGTCTATCACAGAGTTTTTAAATTTAAAGCTACAGTCTCTCTTTCCTACCCTGTTTGCTCCATTCTACCTATTTTTTTATTGTAATAATTCATGCAGTGTAAGCATACATCTTTGTTAGGTACAAATTAATATTGACTTATGTGCACACATTTCTCATTTGACCTCATCCCCAATTCCCACCCCACTCCCTTGCCCTCCCTCCCTCTCAAGATAAGTTTAGTGAGTGACCTTGATATAATTGTATAAGTACATCATGTGCCTTAGGGTGCCCCCCCCATCCATCCCCTTCAGTTAAATCAACTTCTTTGCTTATCTAGGGTTTCTCCTTTTTCATCTGGAGACCCTCTTATACCCCATATTATCCCTAGCATCTGCATATTAGGGAGAACATATGCTTCTTTACTCTTTGTGACTGGCTAATTTCACTTAACATAATGTTTTCCAGTTACATCCATTTCCCTGCAAATAACATGATTTTGTTCTTCTTTATGGCTGAGTAAAATTCCATTGTGTACATATCCCATAGTTTTGTAATCCATTCATCTGTCAATGGACATCTTGGCTGCTTCCATAGTTTGGCTATTGTGAATTGTGCAGCTATAAACATAGATACACATGCGTCGGTCTAATAGTTTGGTTTCCATTCTTTTGGGTAGACACCCAGAAGTGGTATTGCTGGATCATATGGTAGGATCATTCCCATTCATCTGAGGATCTTCCATACTGTTTTCCAAAGTGGTTGCACTAGTTTCCAATCCCACCAACAATGTATTAGGGTTCCCATTTCTCCACACCCTCGCCAGCAGTTGTTCATGTTTTTTTATGATTGCCATTCTGATTGGAGTTAGGTGAAACCTCAAGGTAGTTTTGATTGCATCTCTCTGATTGCTAATGATGTAGAGCATTTCCTCATACATTTATTGGCCATATGTATTTCTTCTTTTGTGAAGTGTCGTCTATTTAGATCCTTTTCCCATTTTTTGATTGGGTTATTTGTTTTCTTAGCTGTGAATTTCCTGAGTTCTTTGTATATCCTAGATATTAGTCCTCTATCAGAAGAGTAGGTGGCAAAAATCTTCTCCCACTCTGTGGGCTCTCTGTTGAGGTTCTTGATAGCTTCCTTTGCTGCACAGAAGCTCTTCAGTTTAATGCAATCCCATGTATTGATCTTCCTTTGAGTTGCTTGTGCTTTTGGGGTCTTGTTGAGAAAGTTTTTACCTGTGCCTATGTGTTGAACCTATGCCCTCTTCAAGTAGCTGCAAGGTCTCTGGACTGACTTCCAGGTCTTTGATCCACCTTGAGTTGACTCTTGTGCAGGATGAGAAAGTGGGGTTTATTTCCATTTTCCTGTATATGTTTAACCAGTTTTGCCAACACCATTTGTTAAAGAGGCTATCTTTTTTTTTTTTTTTTTCCAGTACTGGGGATTGAACTCAGGGGCATTCTACCCCTGAGCTATACCCCCAGCCATATTTTTTATTCTTTATTTTGAAACAGGGTCTCACTAAGTTGTGGAGTGCCTCGCTAGGTAAGCTGAGGCTGGCCTCGAACCCGGATCCTCCAGTCTCAGCCTCCCAAATGCTGGGATTACAAGCGTGCACCACCAGACCTGGCAGAGGCTATCTTTTTTCCAGTGTAAATTTTTTGCTCCTTTGTCAAAAATTAGCTGACTGTAAGCATGTGGGTCTGTTTCTGAGTCTTCTATTCTGCTCCATTGGTCTATGTGTCTGCTTTTGTGCCAATACCATGCGATCTTTAATACTGTGGCTTTGTAGTAGAGTTTGAAGTCAGGTATTGTGATAACTCCTGCATGGTTCTTGTTGCTAAGAACTACTTTGGCTATCCTGGGATTTTTGTTTTTCCAGATGAATTTAAGGACTGATTTTTCTATGTCTGTGAGCAGCGCCCTTGGTAATTTCATGGGTATTGCATTGAATCTGTAGATCAGTTTTGGGAGGATGGCCATTTTGATGATATTTATTCTGCCTATCCAAGAGCATGGTAGATCCTTCCATCTTCTAAGGTCTTCATCAATTTCTTTCTTCAACTTTTTATAGTTTTCCTTATAGACGTCTTTTACCTCCTTGGTCAGGTTTATCCCTAAGTATTTTATTTTTCAGGATGCTATTGTGAGTGGAATTGTTTTCTGAATTTCTTTTTCAGTGGATTTATGGTTGGCATATAGAAAAGCTTCCGATTTTTTAAAGATTGATTTTCTATCCAGACACTTTGCTGAATTTGTTGATCAGTTCTATAAGTTTTTTGGTTGAGTTTGTTGGGTCTTCTAAGTATAGTATCATGTCATCTACAAAAAGGGATAGTTTTAGTTCTTCTTTCCCTATTTTTACCCCTTTGATTTCCTTCTCTTGCATTACTGCTCTGGCTAGAGTCTCAAGTACTATATTGAACACAAGAGGTGATGATGGACATCCTTGTCTTGTTCCTGTTTTTAGTGGGAACTCTTGCAGTTTTTCTCTATTTACTATGATATTGGTTATGGGCCTATTGTATATTGCCTTTATGATGCTCCTTCTATTCCAATTCTCTGAAGTGCTCTTAGCATGAATGGGTGTTGGATCTTGTCAAATGCTTTTTCAGCATCAATTGAGATGATCATGTGATTTTTGTCTTTGATTCTGTTTATGTGGTGTATTACATGGATTGTTTTTCATATGTTGAACCAGGCTTGCATACCTGGGATGAACCCGACTTGGTCATGGTGTATAATTTTCTTGATATGGTTTTGAGTGCGCATTGCTAGTATGTTGTTTAGCAGTTTTGCATTTAAGTTCATCAATTATATAGGCCTATAGTTTTCTTTTCTTGAGCTGCCTTTATTTGGCTTTGGTATAAATGTGATGTTGGCTTCATAGAATGTGTTTGTGAGGGTCTCATTTCTTTCTAATTCACGGAATAGCTTGAGGAGTATTTGGATTAGCTCTTCTATAAATGTTTTATAAAATTCACTTGGAAAACCATCCGGCCCTGGGCTTTTATTTGATGGTAAACTATTATTGCTGTTTCTATCTCTTTGATTGTTATTGGTTGGATTAAGTTTTCTATGTCTTCTTGACTCAACTTAGGGGTCTAGAAATTTGTCAATTTCTTCTAGATTTTCCATTTTGTTGGAGTATAGTTTTTCAAATAGTTTCTGACTATCCTCTGTATTTCCATACTGTTGGTGGTAATATCATCTTTTTCATCTCTTATTTTGGTAATTTGGGTTGATTATCTCTTTCTTTGGTTAGGTTGGCAAATGGTTTATCTATCTTGTTTATTTTTTCAAGAAACCAGCTTTTGGTTTTTTTGATTTTCTGTATTGCTTTTTATTCTCTATTTCATTAATTTTTGCCCTGATTTTCACAATTTCCTGTCTTCTACTGGCTTTGGGGTTAGACTGTTCTTGTTTTTCAAGGACTTTTAGCTGTGTCATTAGGTTATTTATTTGTTGATTTTCTTTTCTTCTTATGTGGGCACTCAGTGCTATAAATTTTCCTCAGTGCTATAAATTTTCCTCAAGGTGTCCCAGAGGTTTTGATAAGTTGTGTCTCTATTTTCATTGGTTTCTAGGAATTTTTTAATTTCTCCCCTTCCTTCTTCTATGACCCAATCCTCATTCAGCAATGTGGTGTTCAGTCTCCATGTGTTTACGTGGTTACTTTGGGTCTTCTTGTAGTTGATTTCTAGTTTCACTCCATTGTGGTCTGAAAAGATGCAGGGAATTATGTTACATTTTTTTAATTTGCCAGTGCTCTCTTTGTGGCCTAGAATGTTGTCTATTTTGGAGAAGGTGCCATGAGCAGCTGAGAAAAATGTGAGTTCAGTTGTAGTTACTTGAAAGAGTCTATACGTGTCCAATAGGCCCATTTGGTTTATAGTATTCTTTAGGTCTGAGGAGTCTCTCCTGACCTTTTGTTTAGAAGACCAGTCTAGTGATGTGAGAGGGGTATTGAAGTCTCCTAGTATTAGTGTATTGAGATCTATGTGTGATTTTATATCATGCAGAGTTTGTTTTATGAAAGTGACTGCACCTACGTTTGGGGCAAAGATGTTGATAATTGATATTTCCTCTTGCTGGATTGTTCCTTTTATTAGTAAAAAATGACCTGCTTTGTGTCTTCTGATAAGCTTAGGCTTGAAGTCTAATTTATCTGATATCATGGTTGCTACTCCTGCTTGTCTTCAGGTTCCATTGGCATGGATTACCTTACTCCAGTCCTTCACCTTTAGTTTGTGGGAATCTTTGCTTGTAAGGTATGTTTATTGTAGGCAGCATATAGATGGTTTCTGGGTTTTGATCCATTTTGCCACCTTGTGCCTTTTTATTCTGGAATTGAGACCATTTATATTCAGCGTGATTATTGAGAAATGGTTTTTAACTCCTAACATTTTGAGTTTTGACTTCTGTTTTTGGTGGTGTTTCTTCTTCTTTGCTTAGTTGTTTGCTTCCTGGAAATTATTGTTTCTTTGGTTCTGACATTTACTAGTTAGTTCTTCTTTGTAGTTAATCTCTCCAAGTAGTTTCTCTAGTGCTGATTTGGAATGACATAAATTCTTTCAATTTCTGTTTGTTGTGGAAGGTTTTTATATCCTCGTCAGTTTTAAGAGAGAGTTTTGATGGGTAGGAGAATCTTGGCTGGAAGTTATTTTCTTTTAGAGTTTGGAATATATTACTCTAGCCTCTCCTGGCTTTCATGACTTGGTTTGGGAGGTCTGGAGTGATTCTAATTGGTTTGCCTCTAAATGTCACTTGGCCTTTTACTTTTGTTGCCTTTAAAATTCTCTCCTTAGCCTCTACATTAGTCAACTTGATTATTATGTGGCGTGGTGAACCTCTTCTTTGGTCTTGTCTTGAGGGAGTTCTGTATGTTTCCTGTACCTGTGTGTCAACTTCTCTTTCTGTTTGGAAAGTTCCCTGACATTTTTTCTTTGAAGAGATTGTGTATTCCGTAAGTTTCAACTTCTAATCCCTCTTCTACACCTATTATTCTTAGGTTAGCTCTTTTAAAATTGGTCTAGATCTCTTCGATGTCCAATTCATACCTTTATGTGCTATAGATTCATTTTTGGTATAGTCATCCTCTAAGAGTGATATTCTATTTTCCATGTGATCTAATCTGCTGTTTATATTTTGTATTGATGCCTTCATTTTGGATATTTCATCTTTCACTTCATTCAATGCTTCTCTTTGTTTCCTCTTCAAGTCATTGAATTCTTTGTTTATTTGTTCCTTTATTTGTTCCTTTATTTCTTTCCAGCTTTCTCTACTTTTTTTCTGAAAATTCTGTATTTTTTCTTGCATTAGATATCTGAATTTTTCTTCTGGTAATCTCTGCCATTCTGGGTTGGTGAGATCTGTTATTGATGGGTTGTGGTAGCTCATTGTTTTTTTGTTATTTTTCCTTCCCATGGTTCCCCTGTTCTTAAGTTTATATCTTTGCTGCTCTTGCAAGTTTTCTCATCCAATCTCTGCAGTGGGCGTTTAGAGGTGTCTGAATGTATGTACAGGGACAGGTTGTGTTCAGTGATTAAGGTTGGGTGAGAGATCACAGTAATGAATGCAGGAATAGGGTAAAGAAGAGGGTATGTTCCAGTGGAATAAGAAGTTGAGTGTGTTGAGATGATATATTGTAAAGATTAGAGATGGTAGATATGTCGGGGGGATACTGGTAGTCAATGTAGAGTTTTAAGTGTGGTAGTATGAGATGGTTTTGATATGAGTCAGGAAAAAAAGAAAAAGAAAAGAGAGGAGGTAACGTGTTCAGGAGAAGAATATAGAGGGCAGAGAGGGGGAAGCTTATAAAAGGGATAAAGAGGAGATTCAACAAACTAAGCAAGTAATAACAAAGCAACCAATCATCCAAACAAACATAAATAAATCAAGGCAATATAAAATGGAAACAGAGTAAAAACAGGTAAAACATAACACCAAAAAAAAAAAAAAAAAAAAACCCAAACCGAAAAACAACAACAATCAACAAAAACAAACACTCTGCTAGTTCATTAGTACCGAACTTAAATTTTCGAGTGTGTCTCTGGCATTTTTATTTGCTCTGTCAGTGCAGGCAGGGGGCTTCGTTGGTGTTTCTCCCACTGCTATCTTATGTCTCTGGGCTCTCCACAGGGCCTGACTGTGTCTCTCTCTCTCCCTTTGCTGGTGGCAGGAGTGCAGTCTAAATGCCAGGCCTTTTCAAATGCCGTATGTGCGCACTGGGTTTTTCCACACTTCTGTTTCTGTCTAATGCTAGACGGGCAGGTGTCTGAGTTTATCCTTTGTTTAGTGGCTCCCACACCCCAGGCACAATCCAACTTACAGATCCCTGCTGCTCGGAATTTCATTGTTGTGTGCTCCACCTCTGGTTGCTGGGGGTGCAAGAGGTCAATGGAGGTCTGGATAGCTGGGAGGATGTTGGCTGGCAGGGATTGGCAGCAAGATGGTGGCCGCTGGTCTACAGCGAGGGCCAGCTCCCCTGTCCTCCTGGGCTTTGTTCAGCCGCTCCCATTGCCCCGCTCACTTTTCAGCCTCTCTGCTGGTCTTTCCTTCTGTCAAGAAGCTGCATTCTCAGCCATCCTGGTTTAAGCTCTGCTTTGCAGTCAGTCGCAGTTCTGGCTCTGGAGCGGTGCACAGGGGCAGACCTGAGGGAGCTTACGCTGATCATCCCACACATTCTGGTCGCTGTGGCTGGTACGGGGATCCCCACCTGTATAGGGTGTGGGGTCCTGGAGGTGCTCTCTCCACGCCTGGTCTGGTCGCAGGGTCTGCCGAGGTTTGTAGATCCTGGCATCTAGCTGGTCGCCAGAGTGCCAGGTCCTAGCTCCACAGCCTGGCTCCACAGTCTGGCTCCACAGCCCGGCGCTGAGCACCGATCTGCTGTGTGGCAGTCTCCTTTGCTCTCCCTGCTCAGCTTTCTGGGTCTTCTTTAGTTGTGGTTCAAATTTCACTTTTTTTGTTATTTTCTTTTTCTTCTGTTAAAAAGCTGTTTTTATGGCAAATTTAATTAAAAATCGCAGCGTCTGGGGAAAGTTGTTTCACTCAGACACCATCTTGAATCCTCCATCTCCCTATTTTTTTTATAACTCCTATCCTACCTCACTTCATGGTCATACTCAAATAAATATGGAATTGAAGGATGAAAGTGTTGCTTCCTTGACATGGGGAGAGGCATGACCAGTAGGGGTTATCTAATATCATTGTGAATCAGCTGATTGAATCACTCCAACATTAGCTTTATGGTGTCATCTTAAAGATGAATTTTGAATGATGGAACATCACAAGGCCAGCAAAGTATTGGAGAGCAGGCTTCTTCATGAGTCATTTAGAGATTGAAGCATAAACACTGTGACTGAGCTCTTCAGAATGGAAGCCAGGCAAATATAGAGACAGATAAGAGCATCAGATACTTGAAACATAGTGGAAGGAGCATTGACTTTAATGTATAAAAGATCTGGAATGAATTCTGCCTTGGATATTCACTAGCTATTCCACTATTCCACTTTGGGCATCTTTCCAAGGAAATAGGTTTCTTTGATTTCAAAGAAACCCAATAGCACCGTTGTCTCTCTGCATGATGCTGCTCCCCAGAGAATCCCTGACCTTTTCTGTCCTGCAAGTATGCTCCCACCAACTGCTCACCTAGGCTACTTGTCAGTCTGATTCTGCAGGTTTGGCACCTGTAGGAGATCACAGAGTGCTTGAAGGTAGTGACTAGGGTTTTTTCCTACCTTCCCCTTCCCTGCTTGAATGCTCAGGTCTGCATCTTGCATCCCTCCAGATGCACATTTTTGTGAGTACACAGGGAGCCTATAGCTCTGTAAATATATTTTTCATTGAAGTTTTAAAAAAAATTTGGGTGAATTTGGTTTCCTTCCAGAACCTTTTAACAGAAATTCAATTAGATTTAATGGAATAGGAACTGATTACTTTCACAATGTGGGTCCTGGATAGTGGTGCATTCAAGCTTAGGTTTGGTTAGATAAGGTTCAGATCAAATTACTGGGGTTTCATATTTCTCAGTATTGCTGGTCTCTGCTTGACTTCATGCTGCACCAGCATACAATAGGCAAGATGGCCACCAGCAGCTTCAGATGATAATCCTCTTTTTTTTTTTTTTTTAAATTGGTGCATTATAATCATATATCTTGGTTGGGTACCAGCTGGTAAAGGCATACATGCATACATCTCTCATTTAATCCTTCCCTAATTCCCACCCCATTCCCTTCCCCATGCTCCTTCTCAAGCTCAGTTTAGTGATTGGCGTTGATATGTTTGTGAAAGTACATCATGTGCATTTGTGTGTTTCCCTCCCCACATCCCCTTCAGTTAAGTCAACTTTTTTGCTCATCTAAGGTTTCTCCTTCATCAAGAGTCTCTCTTATCACCCACTTTCTCC